>PVJH01018549.1:0-44919 GCA_004026705.1 Nesogale talazaci | reverse complement strand
GGTTCTGGTCAACTCAATGTGGGCTTTTCCACTTAGCCTCACCACGGTGGCCATTGGTCGCCTTCCTTTAGACCAAGGACCCAACAAGTTCTCAACATGCCTAGCTCTCCCATGCCAGGTCATGAACTTCAGACCAGTAAACCCGCTCTCATCTCCTCTTTTTCCTGTGAACCAAGTCCCCGGGTGTCAGTGGCCAAAGTCAACCCACCTCTTTATTCCCACATTTCTCCTGCTTTCACCGACAAGCAGTAAATCTGGATGGTCACCTAACAAGCATTTCAGCCTGCCACAAGTTTCCTTTAACATTCAGACCCAGATAGGAGTTATCTTCATGGTTCCAGATTCGTTCGCTTTTGAAGACAATCACTAGTCAGGATTTTCCACGGAAATTGACTCTGTCTTTCTTTATGGGTCAGTCTGACCTCTCAGACTACAAGTATCCTGAGTACTCCCAAAGATTGGGTGGGGCTACTTCTTCTGAGAAGTTTTTCCAGGTGTGGTCTAACCCCATTTAAGCTCAAGGTGGGGTTAATCACTTTTAGAGATGTCTCTGATGCTAAGTCCTAAACCCTCTAGAGGTCAATGCTTGGCTTGAGGTAACTGGATTTGCAAACTCTTTCAAGACTTTCCAATAAACATTTCTATGCATCCTTATATTTACAATAGCAGGCATTAAAAAAAAGTATAAACAGCATAATCAGAAATCAAACTTAATTCTTACCACAGAAGGTCAATACTTATTAATCTTATCTAAACTACTGTTTACACAAAAACATTGAATTAGGTCTCTAAAGCATCAAAACAGATCCCTGCTTTCGGTCAGGCATTCTGATCTTCTTAACCATTGTCCCTGAACAGAACTGGCTCTGAGACACTCAAATGGTGGCCCCCACCCCTGAGCTCGATATATATTAACAGTATTCATTTTATATAGGAACAACCAAAGACAGCTTCCAAACAAATTAATCAAAACTTTAACTTCCCATACTGTTTCCAGAAAATAACTCAGTAAACTCAAAGGACATATCTGACTTATGTCTAGCCAAAGAAGTAACAATACCATGAGGCACAAGTCAAACAAGCTTCTACTTTCCATCTTATGATTTGTTCTTCCAGTACCCCACTTCTGAGGTACCATAATGAGTCAGTTCGGATAGACTAGAGGAACAAATTTCAGAGACACACATATAGGTGTAAGGAAAGGGTTTATATCAAAAGAAATGTGACCCTAAGAAGGCATCCCAATCCAGTCCAGTGCAAAGGCATAAGTCCAATATTAACCCATATGCCCGCAATCAGTCTATAATGTCTGCTTCCGACTCAGGAAGTCACAGGTCAGTGGGTGCAGAATTCTGGCGCTGGCAGGGGTCTCCCTATGGCTCCTTGCTTCTAGGGCTCAGGTCCATCAACAGCATGACACTCCAGCTTCAGAGGTCTGTCTTCATCAGGGCAAAGCCATGTGGTCTCTCTGCTGGCTCCTCCAACTTCTCCAACGCTGCCAGCATGTCTTATCCGTGATTAATCATCTCTACAACTAACTCCCAACAACTGGGAAGATAGCTTCTCATCTTCATGAGGGAAATACCGTGAGATTTCCCAGGAGTCTCAGGTGAAAGCCATGCCCACACAGAGGCCTCATCAGCTATTCAATGGCTTTCTCCTGATTAACAGGTCACACACCACCCCTCCATTTCAATTATAAAATTACCATAAGCACATGACTGCCACACTTGGTATAAATGAAAAACTAAATATGCTGTAGTAAATAAATATCAATAAAGAATGATGTCATTACCTCACTTCCACCTATGAAACTCTAATGGTAGAATAGCAGTTGTGTTTGCTTGTCCCTCTGCTTTTATTCTGCATTTGCTGCAGACAATTTATTTCTTCTGGACTTTTACACACACACCACATACAATGTGATTCAGAAATATATGCTTTTAATCACATTAAACATTTTAATTTACTCCACAAATTATAAAATATACTCATTGTGAAAAGATTTTAGATTATTTTGTAGAATGGAAGAATAATTAAGAGGTAAGAGAAGGACATGAAAAGTTTAAAATCAACTTGTTCTATGAGTTCATTTCTACAAAGGTAGTCATGTGTTTAGGATTGTATGTATTTTCTTTTATTTTAACAACTGAGGGTATTACCAATTGTATAAATCTGATTCTTTTGAAATTATTCAAATGACTTAATTATCATGTGTGTGTTTTCAATTCTCAATTTGTACTTTTATCCAAACAAGATTCAGGTAAAATTATATCATGGTTATGCTATCTGGTTATGTGTGCTTATTCTTGATTAACTTATGGAAATCCAAATACAGTAGAATATTAGCAATTTTCAAAGAATATATTTTCCCCAGACACCTGTGCCATAAGGTTTTATGTCCTAAGAGATACTGTTATACTTTTAGCAATTATTTTTAATATTACAAGAGACTGTATAATCCATTTTCACAAAAGTTTGCATTTGAGCCAAATGCTTTCTCTAAATGTGCAATTATCCACCTCTAACAAAAGTGCTAAGAAGCACTGCTTAATTTAGCCCTTGCTGATTTGATGGCCCTCAAGTGTGTCAAGTCAGTAAAGCTATCATACTTCAGCGTGTAGGTGCATAGCAACATATGTTTTAAAAATAACCTAATGTCATTCATGTGAAAAGAAAAATTACCATTGGACCCTGTTCAGTCAATTTTGATTCGATTGGTGTCTATCAATTTTGATTCATAGAAACCCAATAGGACAGAATAGAACTGTGCCCTTATGGTTCCTGGGATAAGAATCTTTACAGGAGCAAAAAGCTTCATGTGTGTACCTATATTAAATATTAAATATAGAAATTAATTATTTGGAAGTATTTGTTTTTAGCTTTTAACAATTAAAAATACCATTGATGTCTATGTAGATGATAGCTTGAACTTTGATTTTAATTTTAAAAATGAGTTCTCTCCATAGTTCTCTATTGACTCTTTTATCTTCATCTCCACCCTTATTTTCTTTTGTCTATAAATTTGATGGATATTATATTATTTTTTATATTATAAATATATACATTTTCACATAAAGGCACTTGTATAAACAACAATAATCACAGCAACAAAAACTAGAGTAAACCACAAACAAAATTGAGTACATCTTTAAGGTATAATTATGGATCACTTTTAAATTGCTAACTGAGATTTTCCAGATACCCTAAAATGAGCATATTTGCTTTTATAACTGGGACACTAAACCATAACTGTGTTATAAAATAAAAAGGAAATGAAGCCAAGAGAAAATTAGACAAGACCACTAAGAATTTGTCATGAAAGAATGAATACCACTCATGCATCTAACTAAAACTTCAGCTTCTGTTATTTGCAAATACAGATCTAATTCAAATAAAGTTAGTGTTTGGTTTTCATTGTTACACACATTAGAGGAGCCCTGATGGCATAGTAGGTTATGCTATGAGCTGTTGACCACAACGTCAACGGTTCAAAACCACCAGCTGCTTGGTGGCAGAAAGATACTCTTTATACTCCTGTGAAGAGGTATAATCCTGGAAACCCACAGAGTCAGTCCTAACTTGTCCGATAAGGATGCTGTGAATCCAATGGCAGTGAGAAGTCTGTCCATTTTATGAACACATATATAAAGGGGACTCAAAAAGTTCACAAGACAAATGACATTACAATGTAATGGAGAGTTCTGGCAGAGAGCACAGAGCGAAGCAAAGTATGACCAGAAGCCCCAAGTCTTTCTGGCCCTCCAAGTCCAGTAAACCAAACAACCTTGGGTCGGTGGCTAAAGTGGGACCCAGCTAGAGCCCTTGCTCTGCAGAAAGCAGAACCCATGCTTGTCAAAATAGTCATGACTTAGAGACTTTGAATTGGTCAATATTCATGGTATGGAGGGAAAATGCATGAATTCAACCCGTGTGACCTCAACCACCTAAAATTGTATTCTCGGTCATTTACTTACATGCATAGGGCATAGAAAAACATATTCAACTCTATGAACTCAACAAAATGATTCTGGATGCCTTTTGTGTTCTTTGCTTTTTGTTCCTTGCTTTTTCATTTTTTTAAAAAATGCATGAAAAGCTTGAAAAAATTGATTTTAAAAACTTGCATGGAGTCCCCATTGCCTGTGAAGGAAGTTAACTTGCTGACTCCTAAAAATAATAATTATAAACAGATATATAATGAACTTTTTCCATGAATATTTTAAAGTCATCATATTTGAGTGAATCACTCTTTTAATATAGCATTGGGTTTACAAGGTACATATTGATTTACAAAGTGATTTTATTGAGAAATGTGTCATGAAAAAATTTCTCATGTAAGATAATTAATAGTCCCTCATAGAAGGTCCACACAAAAGGGATGATATACCCAGGATGAACTAGAGCACCGATGAAACCCAGAACTATCCTCTAGATCTTTAATATTTCATCCCCTTCCTGTTATGGTCCTACTTTTGCCTCATTAATCTTGTTGGAACTGCATAAGTACATATGTATAATAAAGCTCATTCAATGTATTAAATCCAAAATAGAAAAGCTGCAGAAATAGTAACAAGAGCAATGATTCCTTGAGGGTATGGGAAGAGAGGTGGGGTAGAAGTAATTGATAGCAATGGTGACTGTACAACATCACTTGAAGGGGATTAGTAACAGAATTGTAGGTGAATGGATACATTGGGTGGTGTAAGATAGGGCAACAAAATAATAGCAATAATCATAATAATAGATAATGATTCCTAGGAGGTAGGAGGAGGGGGTAAAGGGGAGCTGATAATAAAGAGTTCAAGAATAAAGAAAAAATTGAAAATTACGCTAGCAGCAATTGTACAGTTAGTTGATATATATGAATTGTGGATTGGTATATCTGTAAGAGCTCCCAATGAAATTAATAAAAACCCACTTTTCCTCATATAGCTAAATATTTCACACATGCCAAAGTTTCCTAATTCAGTAACAAGAGTGGTCCTCATCTTCACTATCAAAGCCAAAGTCTAAGTGTTATCCTTGATTTTATTCTTTCCTCTGTCTGCAAATCCAATTAAACACCCAAAATTATCATATACCATATTTTTCAGACCATAAGATGTACCAGACAATAAGATACACCCAGTTTTTAGAGCAAGAAAGCAAGGAAAACAATTAGTACCAATTCTGAAACAAATAGTACCAATTTTTAGCAACTGAGTCAAAATTCTCATTTCTCTCTATTTCTATTACCATCGTAGTCCAAATCACCATCATTTTAATAATGGGAACTTCTAGAATGTCTCTTAACACTCTTTAGCTATCTTTATTTCTATCTAACATATATGCATGTGTGTATATGTATATAAATGTGTATGTATGTATACATATATAAGGTGTTGTTGAGTACAACAGAATAAAACGCTCTGGCCCAGCAGTATCCTCAAAGTTCCTGCTAGGTTTGGGCCCGTGGAACAGTCTCTCTGTCAATCTTTTTCATCCAGCCTCTTGCTCGTTTCAGCTAACCCCCTGCTTTACCAAGCGTGATAGCCTTCTCCAAGGACAAGTCTCTCCTAATGTGTTAAGTATGAGAAGCAAAGACATACTCTCTTCTACCCCAAGGAGAATTCTGCCTGTGCTTCCTCCAAGACTCCCCCCCCCCAAAAATTAGCCAATGAAAGTCCCAAGGAGTACTGTCCTATAACATACACGACCTTGTCTCAAAACTAAAAGAAATTAGTTTTAACTATTTTTTCTATAACCCATTATCTTAATAGCTATAAGATACAGATTTTAAACCATAAATTAAACTATGACATTTTCCCCACAGAAGTCCTTCCAGTTTGCCCACAGATGAAATAAGTTTGCATAGCAACTAAGGATCTTTTCTCACCTTAAAAAATAGTAAAAATTTAAAGAAATTGATAAAATAGCACCCAAAATTGGGCAATTGAATTTTTTTCCACAACCCTTGTAAATTCCAGTCACAGAGACTTGTACTCAGTCCTTTAGAGCTCCAAGTTCTTTCTAAAATTTTTCCTGTTTTTACTAACTGCTTTCTCTATGCACAATATAGCTTTTCAATATTTCAAGTTTCTTATTATCATTTAGATTATATAAGGAATGTCATATTCATATTAATTCCCTGTAGAACAAATATAGCTATCTAATAGTTTTTTTAGTAAACATTGATTGTATCAATGCATTATTCCTCTTCTACATTGGAATGTCAGTTTGGAGGAAAGCAATGATATTTTTCTGTCTTATTTGCGTCTATATTTTCAGGAGACATATCTTTTGCTGAGGAAAAGAAAACATTTTGCACATAGTCTCTTGTGCCATACTATAAATAAAAATTAAAAATGTGTTAATGTCTTCTCTCATTTGTGACTGGTAAATAGAGAAATAACATTAAATTATTGCAGACACCATTTCAGTTCCCTTACATTTTTTCTAACAAATTAACTGATTTATGTTATCAGAGATAACTTCTTCAGAGTCTAACAAAAAATAGAGTAGGATAAAAAGGCCTTCAAAATAAAGTTTGTTAGTTGCATTAAGGGTTGCTACATTCACCACTCTTGTGTCATCTGTGGAGAAAGCTGATAAAACAACTCCAGATAGCACTAATTGTCCTCACCGCAACCTAACCAAATAATTAATGAAAAACCTACATACTGATTGAGATTTAAAATTTTTAATCTTTTTATTGGGGCTCATTCATCATTTCTCCAATACATAAATGCATATATCGTGCCATGCTTCTTCACATGCCTGCAGCTGTCATCCTTCTCTGAACCTTCACCTTTCCATCTGAGCCCCTTTTGGAGGTAGTAGTTGTTACAAGAACTGATGGCTAGAAAAGGTGACAAAATGTATCAAACAATATTTTAGTGTTTCATGCAAATACAAATATGAGGGGTTTTCAACAACAGTTATAGCAGCATATCCACAAATTGTGTTCATAATTTCACGGTGGATTCATAAGAGGAAAGAGGACATAACATGGGGAATATCATTACTGCCATCAGGTGGATATTGGTTTAAACCAGAGAATAACAAAATGGTGTCTGTTGGTGGGTTCTTGATTACTTTTTGACCAAGTAAATTATTTTTAAAAATCTATATCTTGACAGAAATGGAATTTCAGAAGCCTTATTTGTGCTTACGCAGAAGCAATCGTTGGAACACGACACGGGAAGGCTGAGTGGTATAAAATCAGGGACCAGGTGTTTTAGGGTTTATCATCACCATATTCGTTCATCTGTATGCTCGACAAGTGACCTACAAATCCGGGTTATATCAGTTAGGGAGTTAGGATTGCAGTTGTTAGGCATTGTGCTGTGAGAACCAGAGGGCCTGAGATAGTGAAATCTCAGAAGACACTATGTTTTACCCCCACAATCTTTTCCAAGGCCTAAAGCCAATTGTCATTGTCATCCTTCTCGTGTTACATGCACTGTTCTTTTTCTGTCCCTTTATCCTTTTTGGAAGGTGGTAATTTTAGGCAGGGCATGCCTCTAAGCAGGGGTTTCAGTTTGCTCTCACTTTCTTGAGCCTGAGAATTCACCTACTTTTAAAAATCTTTCATCCATATATGTATTACCTTCCCCTCTGTGACACCGGCAGCTCCATGAGCTCGCCAGTCTGTTTCTGGGTGCCTGGATGTTCCGTCCTGAGGATTTCTCTAACACTGAAGCTCAGCTGTGCATTTCAAAGAATGCCGGTATAATGCACCCAGCATTTCTGGATAAGTTTCAACAGGACACTTTTCCTGTTATCCAGTCTGCCATATGGTTCCCTATCACTTACACAGAAGGAGATTTATTTTATCTATCCCCCACTTGAAATATATAATAGAAATAGCATACCTACATGTACTATCTCCACTAACTGCTGGCTGTACTGACCATGTTGAACTTTTTTTGGTAAATGTATGATTTCTGGTTTCCAGTATTAAATATCTATAGTGAAACCAGAAATATAAATGGCGGCTACAATTCTGCTGATTAAAAAACATTCTTTTACAGTGCCCCAACTGGTTTACACCAGAAAGTTTCTATTTTTCTATAGTGACAATTTTTTCTTGAATACATCTTAAAAACAAGATGACACTTTAATGGTCTTTAATGCCCAAATCCATACAAATATGCTTACAAACCTATCTCCAACAGCACATTGCTGATCTTAGATGTACTTCACTTGTTTCTACACTCTAATAATTGAGAAAGGCAGGGTTGACTCTAGAGTCTGAGGCTGTATTTTGAGGAACAATGCAGTCTGGAATTGGTTAGAAATATCAACTAGCTGGATGCTACAATTATGAGATTATATAATATACCAGGAACTCAGCAAACTATTTAAGCTTTACTTTCTCTAACTATTGTAAATCCTAATAGGTTTCTGATTGGCACAACATTCATTGAAATAAAAAAGAATGCTTTATGATCGACACCCCAAACCCACTAACTACTTTTCAAATTCACTAGAGAATGGGTAGTATAAAAACATTAAAACCTTTTGTTTAAGAATACAACAAAAATATGTACTAAAATACACCATCTGAAAAGTATCGAATATTACTTTCTGAGTCTTGAAGAATTTTTTCAGCTTAGTCTGATATCTCACTCAACTGACTTAAGAACAGAAAGAGAGAATGTCTCTCATTGTCAGAAATCTTAGAAAATGTTTTCCGTCTTATGTATCTGCTATACTGAATAAGTTTCAGTGGAACTTTCACACTAGCGACTAAGAGAAAGCTGATGCCCTATTTCCCAAATAAGTTACTTAAAATCCTGTGACTTCCGTTGAGTTAAACCACGCCCACACATAAGGCGAGAACAGGACCCTTCAGAGTTTGGTTCTGTTGTACTTTGGCGTCAACTTGCATCAGGCTTTCTCATGCTAGGTAATTCTAACAGAAACTCTATAATGAAGAAAGCTAATTGTTTCTTCCCAAAGCTTGAGTGAGATGCAGACTTCTCATTCCTTGTCACCACAGTAGTATATGCAAAGAAGGTAGAGACTTTAAAACACAATAGGGTATTTTGCCTTCTTTGAACGGGTATAAAATATTAGCTAATATACTATAAACCTTGGCATCCTTATGTTTGTTTGTTTTTTCCCAGACAAGAGGAGGTGTGAGTGATTGTGTTGTGACTTGCATCTGAAAATAAAACAAAAAATAATTTTACTTCTAAAGGAAAGCAGAACCTCCTCTTGCATATTAGTCCTCACTATTCGTGAATGTTAGGACCATTTTGGAGAAACCGGAAATGTAGCGATGGAAATGAAGTTCAGGTTCTGCTTCAGATTAATCGTAATTTCTGGGAGTAGGTTCCCAATGAATGTTTCTAGCTAGACCATTGCTGTGAAACCAGGCACATAGCAAAATTACCTGCAAAAAGTATGAAAACTTATTTCAAGGTTTGCTCGTGTCCAGTAGTTCAATAGATCATCTGCTGCACTACCACTGCCCATGAGTAAACACTGAAATGTTTTCGTACTTTCCCAGGTAGTTTTGCTATGGACTTGCTTTAACAGGGATGATGACTTTGCAGTGACTGTGCCCAGGTCAAAGGGGCAGACACAGCCTGAGCAGTAGGGGCAGGAAGAAGACGGGAAGAACTGTAATTTTCCAACATGAGGAGAGGCTGCTTCAGGGATACAAGCAGCTAGATGAATTCTGCTTAGGGCCTACAAGCTGTTTGTTTGAGTGCTTTCACAAAGCACGTGGGAGATTTGCCCTGAGGCCATTAATGCCTCAAGTTTCAGCTACAGTGATTCCAAATTCTATCAGGTTTGCTTCTTAGAAGCAGCTGACGTGGAGTTTAGATAGTAATTTGATTCTCTGTTTATTTCAACAAATTAAAAATAAATTAAAAAGTAAAGAAAATTGTGTAAGTCAGCCTGTAATAAAGTTGTTAACCTTACAATCATATTTGTTAAAATATGCTAATATGCATTCAGAAATAGCTTACCTATCTATATTTGCTGACTTCCTTAAAGGTAAAATATTATCAATTATTTTTCAAAATTATTTGTCTTCAATCTCTTTTTTCAGAGATATTTGCATAGGTTTATTAGTTATTTTAATTTTATGGCTTAAAAATAAAAATAGTTGGCTGAGCCCCGGTGGCGTAGTGGTTGTGTGTGGGACTGCGGCCCACTGGGACGGAGGTTCAATTCCAGCAGTGGGACTGGGCCTCCTACTCCCACCGCCGGAGAGCAGTGATGCCCCCCCCCAAAAAAAAAACAAACAAAAAAATAGTTTCCAATGTCTATTACAGTAGTTGACACTCTTCAGTTTATTCTAACTCTAAATTGAGTGCAGCATAACAATCCTCTCTTACATCTCCTCCCATTTCTCCCAGCTCTCTGATTCTTATCGTTTCTATTGAATCAGAAGCTTCCAAGTAGAGTATAAAAATTCTTTATGAATTACTTTAATTTTAAAGTATACTTTTCAGCTTAATTTCAGGTATTATTTGAATTGACATAAAAATATGAGACAAGCAGAAAGTTTTCAGTGTTTGCATTACTTCTGCTGATTACAATTCATTTGGTCATTTAGCGAAACATTTTAATGTATTCAGTCACTCATTTTAGATTCATATCTTAGAATTTAGAATTGGCTAAAAAGTGCCAACATGAATCACAAGTGGCATGGTTCTTCAAAATTCATCAATGCATTTGATGAGCGTCGCACATGTTATTTTTAAGGCAACTCAATGAGAAAGAAAATAATTTTTATGACTAGCATTTGTGCATTTGTGTACAGTCCTGAAAAGTAAACTGGATTTTTAAAAGGTCATTTCACTGAGGGTTTCCACAGGTCTTTTCACAATCCATACATTCATCCATTGTGTCAAACACATTTGCACATGTGTTGCCATCATAATTTTCAAAACACTTTCTTTATACTTGAGCCCTTGGATCAAGCTCATGTATCATCCTTTCCCAAGTGTGCCCCACATAAACCCTTAGTAACTAATTTGTTTTTCATTCTTACCCTGACCTCTGTCTCCCTTCACCCAATTTTCTGTTGTGTGTACCCCTGGAAAGGGGTTATATATAGATCCTTGTGATCGGTTCACCCTCTCTTCCCTGAACTTCCCCTTATCCTCCTGGCACCACTACTCTCAGGGGTTTACCATCTGTCCTGGATTTCCTGCGTTTCAGGCTCTCATCTGTACCAGTGTATTTGCTCTGGTCTAGCAAGATTTGTAAGGCAGAATTGGAGTCATGATGTGAGGAGTGGGGGTGTAGGGAGTATTGAAGAACTAGAGAAATGTATTTTCCATCAGTGCTATACTGCCTCCTGATTGGCTCATCTCTTCCTTGTGACTGCTCTGTAAGGTGATGTCCAATTGTCTGAAGATGGGCTCTGGGTCTCCACTTCTCTCTTTCTACTCATTCACATTGATAAGATTTTTTTTTTCTGTGTCTTTGATGCCTGACACATAATCCCATTGACACCTGATGATCACACAGGCTGGTGTGCTTCCTCCATGTGGGCTTTGTTGCTTCTCAGCCAAGTCTCCACTTGTTTATTTTCAAACCTTTAAGGCTCAAGACATTATGTCTCTTGTTAGTCTTTGCTAGACTGGCACCATCAGATTTATTTACCACATTTGCTTATGCAGCCACTTTGCCTTCAGTGATTCTGTTGGGAAGGCCAGGTTATTAGAACAAGGTATCGTTGTATTGAAGGAGTACTTGAGTGGAGACCCACTGTTCATCTGCTCCCTTCATACTTAGCATGTAAATATACGTACATAGACTTATTTCCCTAATATTATATATAAATATATTTACATATGTACATACCTGTATTTGGGCCTCTATAAATGTTTTTTGCCTGCTAGTTCTTTTCTCTATTTCCTTTTTTCTGTTGTCTCACTATCGTGTATGACCTTCCTTTGGATTCAGTAATTCCTCTTGGCTACATTGCCCTGCTCACCATCAACTTTAGATCACTTGTTACTCCCTTGTCTCTTAGTTTGTTAACTCCCACTTCTTTTCCCCTGCTTCCTCCTCTCCTGTCACCCACCCCCACCCCTGAACCATCAGTCTTGTTGTTATCTCCTCTGGATTTTTTATCCCACTTATGTTATCTAGATGGACATGCAAAGACAATAATAAGCACAAAATAAGACAAAGCAAAACAAAGCAACAAAAGGAAACAAAAAAAAAAACCAAAAACAAAAACAAAAAAGACCAAGAAAAGAGAAGTCTATAAATAGTTCCAGGTTTGTTGGTTGGTCTTTAGGAGTATTTTCCATTGAGTTTGATGGGGTCCCATACCCTGGTCCCTTGAGACTTCATTGCTTTGGTCTCCGTACTGCTCTGTTACATGCCCTTAATGTTTCACCTTAAGGTAATGGGGTCAGATTGGACACAATTCCCATGCTGTGTCTTCAGTGTTGTCTCCAGTAATGGAATCCCCTTTCTTCTCAAAGTAGACCTTAGATGACTATGGTCCACACAGATGCATATCTTTGCATAGTGAATGGAACACTGCATTTGACATTATGGAATGACTCCATGCGTCTAAAGGAGAATTTATGGACTAGCATCAACATATGGGGTAATATCAGACTTGTGGACTTGATCTGGATTGGGCTGGGATGTTTTCTTAACATACACTTTCTGCTTGATATAAAGTTCTCTCTTACATGTGAGTTTCTAAGAATTTGTTTCTGTAGTCAATCCAGACTAACATATTTCCTAAAATAAACTGCACACCAGTGTATGTCTTAGAGACTGCTTCCCACCATTTATATCTCTGATATGGACCAGCGTGATAAGCAGTAAGGAGGATCAATTATATGTGGAAATAATGTAGCATATTTAGTATGTGGCATTATTTGAAGATGTAAGAGTCCTCACATCTGTTTCCCTTAGAAAATTGAAATGAAAGATATTAACATTTCAAGCCAAGTATTTGATTTCTGATATATTTTGAATCCCTAAGGAAGATCACTACTAAATTATTAGAAAACTGCAAGACCCAGAAAGACTAAGAACGTTTGAGCACTGGGGGTAGGGGAGTTATATCTGGACAGAAAATAATAGAAAGAAAAAGTAGAAAATCCTTAAAATGTATGTTTGTTACGCCATTACTCTGAGTTTGAATGCTCTGCATCATGTCTCTCTGGAAACTTATTTTGAGGACTAAGGGAATTACTGCTGATGTCAGATGGAACTTGTCTCAAAGCAGAGACTACCAGAAAGATCAAGGGCAATGAGTGCAAAGTCTTGTTGATCCAGTGGTGGTGGAAACATCTCTGTGCTTGCATGGGTCTCTATGTGGCTCCTCCAGCTCCAGAACTCCGGATGTATCAGCGTAGCTCCACGTGGCTTGTTAATAGGAATATGAAGCAGAGAATGTGTCTGTCTCACCTCCACTGAGCTATTTATCTTCTTCAAGCCTCCAAATGAGATCATCGAGGTATGCCTTGATTGACAGGTTAGACTCCACCCCTTTGCAAATTGACAGGAGATCATGTAACTACAATAGGATATGATGTTATCACCACATTTGGAAAGGAAGGAAAACAAGGAAGATAAATAAAAAGCTAGCAAAGCAAATCCATGGCCATTGAGTTGATTTGGAATCATAGCAGCCCTACAGAGAATTTCAGAGGCAATAAATCTTTACAGGAGTAGAAAGGCTCCTTTTTATCCCCCATGAAGCAATGGTGGATACGAAATATTCTTCTTGAGATTAGCAGTCCAAGGCTCACCTGGCAGCACTTTCAGAGGTCCTTAAGCAAGGGAAAGAAGGGCAGAAATGAGGGTGAGGATGCAATTTGCAAAAGGCCTTAGTCAACCTGCCTAAACCTGGGACAGTCCTTCAGAGTCTCACAAATCAAGACTTATCAGTTGGGTCTTTATATCACACATGGACCGGATGTTGGATGCAATTTTTCTATGAAGCGCATTTAGATTGGCCGAGGCACGTCCCCTTCAGCAGAGACAATTAATACAAAGACTACGGGCTGAGGGTTCTCTGTAGTTAATGTCCTCTTCATTTGAGAAATTATTTCTTCGGGTCTATAGGAATACTCAGTATCACATCACAGCACTCATGATAACTACACTCTTCCTTTGTCCCCGCAACCATTGCATTTGTTCTCCATTTCTTCTCATAGTATATTCTTAATAGATAATTAAGAATAAAGTGCCATAATATTGTCCTGTGATTTCCATATCCACAGAAACACTCCTCGATTTCTATGTAGATAATTATAGTGTCATTTGTCCCCCTCCCCCCTTTTTTAAAAATGCCAGTCCTATGTACTTAATCCTGTGTCCAGGGATTATAATGCTTGATGTACTTGAAATCCCTCAATTTACTTCTAAATATCTATTTAAATTCTAAAATCATTTCAAAATGTGCATCTCATTTTGTGCAATATAACTTAATTGGCCATTGTAGCCTGTATGTTGCTTAAATGATTCTTGTAGCCATATTAATTTTAAATTATGGGTAGTACTTTAATTTTATACTAGCTTTTACTTATACTATTATTTTTTTTATTTTGCTACCTAAGATATAATTTTAGCAAATTTGGAAATGTTTTAACACTGTGATGTCTACAACAGAAAGAAATTCATGTCACCACACAGCATGTATTGATCTGGCTATGAAATGGGTCTCACATCACATCCATGGGCTTGACTTTGTGATAAATAAATTTGAATTAGTGAGGACCACAAATGAGATTCTACAAGCTCAATGGACCTCTGTTAGCCTGGTCATATATTCTTAAGTCTGGGGCATTTTTCACATAGGTTAATGTGGATGTTTGGTGGGGACCTCCCCATGTGAGTCAACGGCACCTCGTCAATCCTAGGACTGTTCAATACAGGACAGTCGCACACAGAATGACCTCCACACAGTGCTCACTTATCACCCTGACTTCTCTGTGTTGACACCTCCTACTGCAGGTACTCTCCTCTACCCAGAATGGGCGGACTCAGACAAGTATCAATTATACATATGTCTACTAACATCAGCTTAAGCCAGCTACATATGAAGTTATTCTATATTTAGATTTTTGTCTACACACACATTCACATACACATTTCTCTTTCTTATTTAAAAAGTAAAAACCCCCACAACGTTAATATGAATAACATCCACTCAATTTAATTTAAATAAAATATGCTTTCTAATTGTCTTTAGCTTTAAGACTACTCTTATAGGTCACAGACAAAAATGTAGACTATTTAAAGCATTTAAAACATATATTTCTATCTTGAGGGAGATATTTGAATTGGATACATATAAAGTCCTTTCCAGTCCTACTTTATGGTACTATGAATTGCAGATGCCAAATATAAGGGATTAATATATGAGGTTTCACTTGATAAATACCTTTAAGTGTAGGAAAGATAGAATTTTGAAATATGTACACTGTCTGAAATGATTAATAGGGGTTAGGAATATAAATGACCCATTATGGTTAAATTTATTAACTGTCATAACTAGAAGAATATACAATAAATATGTATGTTTATTATATTGATATTTCTATATTTACATGTCTATGTATATGTCTATATCAGTATATTTGCTTATTTGTATATATTGTATTAGTCAATATTCTTAAGAGAAACAAATTCAGTAATACATATAAATGTATATAAAAAGAGATTTTTAAGCAATTGTTTCTCATAATGATCCATAATCTGTTGGTTAGAGAACAGATTTAAGGCTCCTATCCATAGCTCCCATGGATTACGTGAGAGACAAGAATAAAGGGGAGTTTTCAAATGCTTGCTGTTCATAGTCATGTATAAACTGAGTTTTTCAGTATAATTTTGATGCAGTTCTTTGTGGGGAAATGGGGTGCCTTGGCTGATATTCTGGTCAGCTTACACTTGTGCATATATGGTATTTATAATCTGAAGCAGAATATACACAACGGAAAACCCTCTTTTCACTCTTAAGGACTTTCACCAACTGGGGTAGGCTCACCCAAGTCATCTATAGTAATTTCCTTTTGATAATGCAGTGATTTCATAACAGAGAATGACTTCAGAAGAGAGACTAGCCTAGTGTTTGACCAAATAACAGAAAAGGATAGTCTGGCTAAGTTAAAATAAATCTTTACACATATATGGACATTCATACTTTCAGCTGTTTTCTTATAGCCATTCATTGTATGTTCATGTTTCCAGACCTGTGTACATGTATCTAAAAACACACTAAGGTCACCAAGTTGATTCCAGCTTATAACCACCATATACGATAGAATCCAATTGAGCTGTGGGGTTTCATCCTGTCAATCTCAATGGAAGCAGAAAGCTCAGTCTTTTTTTCCTACTGAGCAACTCCTGGTTTCTAATAGCTGACCCTGCTTGTAACAGTCCCACTTGTAACCCACAAGAGTTTTGAGTATATGTTTGCACACAAATACAGATATGTGTGAATATATGCTTGCAGATACCTATTCATGTTTATGCACATGTCTGTGTATATCATCTATAAATATGTATGAATATATAGATATATATTGAGATGTAAAATTATAAATACTAATACACACATAATAGAGTGGTACTATTAAAAAGTAAGGGTTGAAGAAAATAAAAACCCTCACAACTGAATTAGTAGCCAACATCATGACAAACAGAGAAAAGATTGAAATTATCAAAGGTTTTGTCTTCTTCGCCTCCACAATCAGTGCTCATAGAAGCCGCAGTCAGGAGATTAAAAGTTGTATTACCTCAGTTAGATCTGCTTCACAAAAACCCTTCCGCGTCAAGATGTTACTTTAAGGACTATAGTCCTGGCCCATAGTCTTCTTCATTACATCATATACCTGTGAAAATTGGACTCTGAGTAACGAAAACAGTAGAAGAATTGATGCACAGAATTATGGTGCTGGTGAAATATTGAAATACCACGGATTTCCAAAAGGACAAACACATCTGTCTTCAGAGAAATAAGACAAGAGTGCTCCTTAGAGGCAAGAATGGCAAGATTTTGTCTTACACATATTGGACATGTTATCTGGGGAGACCCATTCTGGAGCAGAACATTATGCTGGGTAAAGTGCATGAGCAGTGGGGGGAGGCGAAAGCCCTTTATGAGATGGACTGACACAGTGGTGACATCAATAAGTTAGGAATAATTGTGAGGGTGGCACAGATCTGTACATTGTTTCCTTCCTTTGTCCATAGCCTTGCTATGGGTCAGAGTTGATCCAAGAGCACATTTCTTCTTTCGATGAAATCTTAATTCCACAGCACTATAAATGTAAAAACTTTTACATTTATCGGGTAAAATTCCAACATAGGAATGCACTTTGTAGTAGACAGACAAACCATAAATTTGACTATTCCACTTACTAACTAGTGACAAGGATAAAAAAGATCACTACCATCAAGTTAGTTCTAACTCAGGAACCTTACAGTTAAAGGAGTAACTCTTCTCAGGAGAAGGAAGACTCAGTGTTCTGCCTTGAAACAGCTGGTGGTTTTGAACTGTTCCCCTTAAGGTGAGCAGTCCAACGATTACAACAACTATGCCATGAAAAGAAAAACATTTAACACATAACTTTAGTCCCTCAAACTGAAAATGAGGAATGATGATATTGCTTAGGTTAGGGAGGGATTGCTGACAGCAGACTGGGCAGAATGCTCAATTGCTAACTTACAGCTCTGTGATAGAAAACCATCAGTCATTTCATGGGAGAATTTTGTAGCAGTCTCTTTTGGAAGAGATTTAAGACGACAACCCTATGGGAAGTTTTACTATGTCTTAATGGATTCTGTGTTTTAGAATGGACTCAACAACAGTAGGTTCAGAGTTATTTGGTTTCTACTTTGAAAGTCTTTGTAAGTTTCAAGCACATTAGTATGGATAAAAATGAGAAGAGAGTATAAAAGACTATATTTAAGATAGCTTGCTATGGTCAAATTACAAACTACTTTGGCATATATGGTTAGTTTCTAAAAGCAACAGTTATTACCAACCTCTGTTACATCACACCACTTTGATGGCGTAGTGGAATCTGTATTGGACTTAAAGCTCCATTAAAGCTCCAGCAGATTGTAACAGCATAGTCTCCACAGAAGAGAGGTGAAGCTTTCCACTCTCATGGTTACATCTCTGGAACACATAAGGACAGTTTATCCTGTCTTATTGCATCCCTTGTCGTCAGACAAAGCAGTTGGACTCTGTTCTGTCCAATCATCTGAAGAGGTAAGCCTGCTGGGGTCTTCAAGGAATTCATTTTCATTATAGAACAGATGTTTTTTTTTCCATTTTCTTTGTTAGAAGGCAGACTTGATTCCTGAGGCTATGACAGTACATTAGTTTGCACAATGGTAGTTTTTTTTTTTTTTACAAAACAAACTTTTTTTACTGAAAAAGTAGTTATTTTAATGTCAACTAAGGTAAGTATCAAAAGTGCCCTGATGGACTAAACCATGACTGCAGGCTTGTTGGGAAGCAGAAATGGCAGCGTGTCTAATAACCAGCTTCTCTGCAGGAGAATGGCTTTGGCAATCGGCTCCCGTAGAGATCACAGACTAGCAAGTCTTATGAGGCAGTTCTAGTCCATCATGTAGCGTCACAGTTGGAGAAATCCATGGACACCATCACCCTTTGTATTGCTGAATAAGAGGTATTTCCAATCAAAAAGAAGTGATTACAAAATTCTATCATGAAACCTTCTTTGCTATCACCAAGGCCATGTTATACCACTATTGTTTTTTTTTCTCTTTTTTGATTACTTGTACTTCCAATCACCAATAATTATAAATGCATCTTGATTGCATAATTAATCAGTTTCTTAATTGAGACATTGGTTGAGTCCTTCAATGAGTCTGTCAGTAATTTTGGCAGTTGGTATATAAATTTGGACAATACTTGTATGATTAAATTTCCTTCAAGGAGGACAGATCTCATCCTGCAACAAACAAATCTTGATATGTCCTTTTTGATGTTGGGCACAATGCTAGCCCTCTTCATTGTTTGTTTTCTAGCATAGTAAACCACATGATTTTATTTAAAATGGTCAGTAGCAATCTATTTCAGCTCAATAATACTTAGAATGTTGATATTATTTGTGCTATTTCATTTTGTAAATTTCCAGTTTTCCTTGATTCATACTATATAGTTTCCAAGTTCCCATTATTAATTGATGTTTGGGGCTTGTTCTTTTTTTTTTGGGGGGGGGGGCATCACTGCCTCTGGTGGTCGTGGGCGGTACCCAGTGTTGCTCCTGAGAGCCGCCGCTAGATTTGAACCGCCAAGCCCGCGGGCTGCAGTCCCGCACTCAACCACTTACACCACCAGGAACTTGTTCTTTTAAATCTTATTCATTCCCCAATCATGAGTGTCCAGAAGGTTTTGCATCTACAAGTTTAATTCTACCCACATTATTTGGAGTCAAATCTACTTTGAGAAAGCAACTCTTCCTCAGTCATATGCTGAGTGTCTTCTGAACTAAGGAGCTCACTTCCTGGCTCCGACAATGTTTTGCTTCTGTTACACTCTTTGTTAAATTCAACAGTGTTTAAATTGTTTCCAGAAGAGTTGCAGTGGCAAATTCTTCAGCTTACCCCTTCTTTGCAGTCTTGTTTAAATCTGGAATCTCTGTTGAAACCTGCTCACTTTGGGTAGACTGACTGACATTTGAATTATTGCTGCCATAGCTGCTAGCATCACAGCAACACTTGTGACACCATAATATGCCAAACTGACAGACAAGTGGTGGATTTAATGACTTAAGCACCACATAACACTACCAATATCTAATTCAGCCAGAAGTCTCTTTTGCACACTTTTCAATTCTGGCAACTATCAAACCCTGTTCTGCCTGTTTGCATCCAGCTAGCGCCAAGTTAGACAGGTGCTTACTTTGCATCTTTGATAAAACTGTCATGTTTTCTGAACATTTAAAATGGTGTTCTGATCTGTAGTACAATGGTTTACTTAAAAAAAAAAACAAAAAACAAACCTGTTTGCACATGCTGCATTTATCAAGCTCAATAAAGTTTAATTTATCCCAAGGTAAAAACTCAAATCTAAAGTATTTTTATTTATAAAAGGGCTTTTGTGAGCCTGAGCCCCAGTGGCGTAGTGGTTGAGTGTGGGACTGTGGCCCATTGGTTTGGCGGTTCAAATCCCGCAGCAGCAAGGCTGGGCCTCCCACTACCACCAGAGGGTAGTGATGCCAAAAAATAATTAAATAAAAGGGCTTTTGTTTGTGCTTTTAGATACCTCTAAGTTGATTCCACTGCCTATTGTTAAATACATTATGGAAACCACCTCCTTGAGGGTCTTCCTGTTTTAAAACAGCGCTTTGTTTTTGCAAGCACGATGTTATATTCAGGTCCTAGCTTCTCCTGATAACATGTCCAAAGCACACAGACTACCTTTTGCAAACCTTATTTATAAGACCCATATGGCTGTTCTTCTTGCATGGTACCTTCGTTCATTCTGTAGGCAGTCTGTGGTATAGGTAATAGTCTGCAACATCATAAGTAAAATATATCAATTCTTCAATCTCTCTTATTCATAATCTACATTTTGAAGGCAGATGAGATCACCGGAAATATCATGGCTTCAGTTTGATACACGTTAATTTCAAAGTGTCATCATAGTTTGTTTGTTTGTTTTTTTTAATAATTAAAGGGTATTTTTTACAGAAGATTTCCCTGGCATTTAATTTCTCAGCTGATCCTTCTACAAGAATTGATTATAGAGCGAAGTAAAATGAAATCATTCACAACTTCAAACTCTTCCCATATATCAAAATGATGTTCATTGGTCAAGTTGTAAAGGCTTTTGTTTGTTTGTTTCACGTTAAGTTGAAATCCATGTGGAAAGTTATGGTCTTTGATCTTCATAAGTAAGGGTTTCACGTCCTCTTTGCTTTTAGCAAGTTATATATCATCTGCATATTCCTGGATATTAATGAGCCTTCCCCCCACTGCGGATACTGAGTTCTTCCTGCAGTTCAGCTTCTTTGACTATTTACTCAACATGCGGATTGACTAGCTCTGGGGTAAGGTTGCAAGTGGGACCAGCATCTTTTCTGTTTGCAAACGACGCAGACTCCTTTTGTTCGGCTGAAATATCCACTTTGATCTGAGGACAGTTTTAGCGCGAGCATAATTTAATGTTCTGCAGCTTTTACTCTTTACAAGGTTATTTATGACTGTTGCCCTTCCGACAGCCCCATGTTTTGCATAGTAAATGAAACACAGATAAACAACTTTTTCATATTCGCTGCTTTGTTATGATCCACACTGTATTAGCAGTGATGGCCCCTTTCGACATTCTCTTCTGTATCTGTTTTGTAGGTGTACTACTACAAGCAATTTTGAATCATCTTCAGGAAAAACTTATTTACTTATGATGTGAAATATGTTTGATTATCTTTCTTTATTTCCATACCTAAATATGGATACTTTCCCATTGGTTGACCACGTAGCTGTCTTCTGAATTTCTTAGCATCCGGGAGTTAGCACTTTGGTAGTCTATCCTTTTGATGATGCATGTGAGTTGGTTTTCTCTCAGGACTCTAACCGTCATCTTCAGTTTGCTGGAACTCTTTCATTCTGTGCCATAGTTTTTGATCATATGTTGCCTCTAGAAATGCTTGAGTGCGAACAAAATCCATTTGCTACAATGGCCTCATTTTATTTCAGATGTTCCCATCATTATTCAATATTTTGCCTACAGCAATCTTCCATAATGCACCAGCAGTCTTGATTTCTTGTCTTTAATTCTTGAGAAATGCAGATGTTGTCTTTCACTTTGGGTTCTCTAACTCCAAATCTTTGCACTTTTCAATGTACTCCTTTACTTTGCCGTCCAGAGACACGCTGGGAAACCTATTCCACTCTTCTTATATCTTTTACTCCTTTTGTTTTACGTATTCTACTTTCAAGAGTGAGATTCTTTCAAGAGCAAATTCCAGAGTCTCTTTCAACATTCACCTTGGTCTTTTCTTGACTTCTTGTCTTTTAGTGCCCTTTTGATTCCTTCATGTATGATGTCCTTGATGTCAGTCCACAACATACTGAGTCTTCAGTCATTAGTATTTAATACAAAAAAAACCTACTTTGGGATCTGTATATAAATTCAAATGAGATAGAGTCAAGGTCATGTTTTCGTTCTGGTGCATCTGTTTTCATTTTCTTCAGCTTAAACTTCAGCTTGCATAAGAGTCATTAATGATCTCTTTGGCGGTCAGCCCTGACCTTGTTCTGACTTATGATATTAAGTCATAAGTCTGACTTATGATTTCTTCCTAATCTCTTTCCACAGATGTAGTAAATTTGATTCCTGTGTATTCCATGCAGCAAGTCCACTTGTATAGTTGACATTTATGTTGTTGAAAAAAAGTATTTTCAACAAATGAATATTTGTTATTGCAACATTCTCTCATGCCAAGTCCAGTGTGATTTATAAAAAGTAATGCCATACTTTCCTATTTTAATCCTGTTTCCTTGTTTCAAACATTCACATACAAATTACCTTTAATTAGCAATGCATCGTAATTGTATATTTGACCAATTTAAGACATGAGTTGGCAGAAAATTGAAACAATTCAGGAAGAGTCAAAAGAAGACTTTGTGTATATCCCATCTGAAATTTGAGAACTTCACAGGAATAGAGTTGACATATAGAACAATAGTAACAGGAGTACTGACAAATTATGGAATACCATCAGGAACATCATATATAAAGAAAGCAATAGATAACAAGCAGGAAAGAAAGAAAACAGCAAAATGGAAGTCAGAAAGAACTTGGAAACTTACTTTGAATTGTAGAGTAGCTTAAGAAAATGGAAGAAATGATGCAATAAGGAATTGAATAGAACATTTCAAAGGGAAGCTCAAAAAGAAAAAAAATATAATGAAAAGTGCAAAAATCATAAGAGGGCAGCCATAAAAGGAAGAACATATCAAACAGAAAGGACTGAAGAGGGCTGAGCCCTGGTGGTGTAAGGGTTGAGTGTGGGACTGCAGCCCACAGGCTTGGTGGTTCAAATCCAGTGGCGGCTCTCAGGAGCGGAACTGGGTAGCTCCCACGACCACCAGAGGCAGTAATACCCCCCCTAAAAAAAAAGTAAGGACTGAAGATACAAATATTGAAGACTTGAGGTGCAATCTTGAAGAATTCTATGGGGAAAATATTGAATGATGCAGTTAGAATCAAAAGATGATAGATGGAATAGGCAGAGCCACTGTACTAAACCAAGTTTGTCAGCCTTAAGCCATCTTGAGAGACAGAATGCGATCAAGAGCAGGTGGTATCAAAGAAAGCAGTACAAATTGCACTGAGGGGACTAGGAACAAACAAGGATTCAGGAATTGACATAAAGCCAATTAAGATGTTTCAACAAATCAATGAAACACTATAAACACTTACTGTTCTATGCCACAAAAGTTGAAGGACTACCTGACTAATGGGAAGATATCAATCATTTTATACATTGCCAAGAAAGATTACCCAAGATCATGGTCAAATTATAGAACAATATCATCAATGCCACATGTAAGTAAAATTATCTGAAGATAATTCAGAAGTTTCTGCAGCACAAAAATTCAACCCAGATTCAGAAAAGCATGTGGCATCCGGGATTTTACCGCTGATATCAGATAGATCTTGGCTTAAAACATCAAATTCCAGAAAGAAGGTATAGAACTACATGGTCTTAACCAAAAATTTATAGCATTGAGGAAAAAAATGGAGTTGCAGAACATGTCATTGTCCTCCTGTGTACGTAGACCAAGAGTCAGAATGAAGCACAACAAAGGAAAAGAACAAGAGAAGACTGCCTTGTTTTAAATCAGACAGGTCATGTGCAAAGGTTATATCATTTTCAATTTATTTGTTCACTTTGTATGCTGGGCAAAGAAAGAAACTAGACTGTAATCATGGTATCAGGATTACAGGAAAACTTATTAACAACCTGCAATAAACAGATGACACAATCTTACTT
Organism: Nesogale talazaci; assembly: GCA_004026705.1. NCBI lineage: Eukaryota > Metazoa > Chordata > Mammalia > Afrosoricida > Tenrecidae > Nesogale > Nesogale talazaci. Next base: position 20,953 of record PVJH01018549.1, on the reverse strand, counting down.
CCTGAAAATAAGGAGAACTCGAAGTCCTTTCTGAAGAAGAATTGCAGTGTCAATGATTGACTACCACCCAATATAAAGGAAACCAAATCCTCAAAACTGTATCAGTAGGCAGCACCATGATAGATGGAAGGAAAAATGGATTGATCATGAATTTCCATTTGTTTAGATTCTCTAGCAATGTTCTTGGACTCATCAGTTAAGAAATCAAAGAACATATTCCAAAGAGAAAATCTGCTCAAGAGTCCTTATTGGAAAACAAGGATGTAACTTTAAGGACTAAAGTGCACCTGGCCCAAGCCATGGCATTTTCTATTTCCTTGTCTCCTTATAAAAATTGGGCACTAAATAAGGAATACAGAAATTTTTGTTTGATTCATAAGAATTATGATGCGGGTCAAGAATTTTGAAAGTATTGTAGACTGCCAGAGTTTAAAAAAAACTGTCTTGGAATAATTAAAACCAGAATGGTCCTGAGAAATTAGGTGGGAGAGATTCTGTTTTATATACTCTGGACTCTGTTTTATATACTCTGGACATGTTAGCAGGACAGACTAGTCCCTGGAAAAGGATATCATGCTTGGTAAAGGAAAAGCCCAGTGAAAAGCAAGAAGATCCTTGAGGAAATGAACTGACACAGTCCCTGTAACAATGGGCCCAATGAAAAGCAAGAAGATCCTCACTGACTCAGTCGCTGTAACAATGGGCTCAAACAGAACAAGGTAAGGATGGTTCATGAGCAACAGTGGTTCCTTTTGCTCTAAAATGAGGGAAGAACAGAAACCATGGGGGAAGGGAGAGAGTGGTGAGTGTGAGATATGAAAATAATAACAATTTATAATTTATTAAGGGGTCATGAGAATGGTAGGGGTGAAAAGAAGGTAAAAGGGGGGCTGATACCAAGGCTTTAGAAGGTAAGTGTTTAGAAAAGGATGGTGGCGACATAAGTACAAATATGCTTGATACAGTTGATGTGTGGATTGTTATGAGGTGTAACAGTCTCCAATAAAATGATCTTTTAATTTTAAAAGAATTGAGTTGGTTATGTGTCAGAATCATCTTAACAATAACTAACAAGAGCAACACCCAGGATGTTGATTTTTGAGGGTTACTGTTTTTAGTAATTCCCCAAACATTGATTGGTCCATTTCAATTGTCATGCGTTACTGTGCTCCTAGATTCATCCTTTGTACATTCTACTCTCTGACTGGGAGGCTTTCCCAACATTTTCTCCTCATTTTGAGTCATGTCAAATCATCAAAGCAGGTGGCTTTCCTCTATCCATGGCATTCAAGATGTTAGGCTCAAATTTGAGGAGGCAGCTCTTGCCCAGTTATATTTTGAGTGTCTTCAAGTGAGAATGGCTGATTTTTTGGCACTATGATAGATAATGACTTGCTTCTATTTATCATATACTCAGTGATTAATCTCTCATAAGTGACTGCCTATTTATTTTGAATTCTTCTTGTTCTATAAGCTTCAGTAAAATGTGTTCACCTTGACCAACCCCGATGGAATCAATAACATTAGTGGTGTGGTTTCTGGTATCATGGCAACATGAAACTACTATAGTCGAAGAAATTGATAGAATAATGGTGACCAAAAGAAATACATGTATATCATGAAAATGCAAGTGGTAATAACTTGATAACAGTAAAGCATCCAATTGAATATTGACTCCTGCCTTTTTAAAATGTAGCAGAGGTAATACTGCCAACTCCCTGTCTTCTGCTATTTATATCCTTATATTTTAATAATCAGTGGGTACCGCAAGATCTTGATTAATTGTTCTATAAATCCCTTTCGTAAGATGAAGATATATACCTGACAAATTGACTGTTGTATGCTTTTTCCCCATCTCCATATTTTCTCACTAATTCACATACCACATTTTTACTGTATTTATGTAACATTTTAAGACTGAGCTACAATATTAAATTAATATTTTATTTCATATAGATCATTATTTTTACTTAGGCCAAATACTATACTCTTTTGCTTCTTAATTTTGTAGTTTTCATTGCATCTCTAGCTAAATCTTCACATACACTTTCTAATAACTGCAAATGACCCATCAAAACAACTTCAACATGTCTGGCTATTTATGTGCTTTATTCTTCCCTTCCTGGATCCTTCTGACATTCTGTTCCAATTTATTCTCATTCTTACCTAAATCTACTCTCTGGAGCTAGGTCTCCTTTTCCCCATCCTTCTGGGAACTTCTTTGCTTTTATTCACTGAGATTACTTGTCTCTGACCACCTTCTTATCCTTTTAGATTTACCCTCACATTTTGTTTGGGGAAATCTCTTAGTAGCTTCATGAGAATAAGCATAAGTGAAGTAAATCTCTGAAACTTTACCAAAAGCGTTGGATACTATGTTTTAAATGTCTATGGTTTTTTTTTTAAAGTGAAAGCTACAGAAGGGTGCTGGGGAGGAGATAAGCCAGTCAGGTGCAGTATAGCATCAAGGAAACATTCACCTTTCCTCTAGTTCTTTAATGCTTCCTACCCCACCACCATCATGAGCCCAATTCTACCTTACAAATCTGGCTAGGCCAGAGCATGTACACAGGTGCAAATAAGAGGCAGAAACACACAGGGAATTCAGGACAGATAGCTGAATTCCACGGGACCAATATTGGCAGTCACCATACCAGGAGAGGAAGGGAAAGGTGGGGAGAGAAAGGGGAAACTGATCACAATGATTTACATGTAATTCCCTTTCAGAGGGATGGACAACAGAAAAGTGGGTGAAGAGAGACCGGTCAGTCTAAGACAAAAATAATAATAATTTATAATTTATCAAGGGTTTATGAGAGAGGGGGGGATGGTGGAGGGAGGGGAAGAGTGAAAAGCTGATACCAAGGACTCAATTAGAAAAAAAATGTTTTGAAAATGATGGTGGCAAAAAAATGTACAAATGTGCTTGACCCAATGGAGGGATTGTGATGAGTGTATGATCCCCTAACTTAAAAAAATAGTGAAGTCAGTGTTCAGTTGAATGAGTTGATATATATAATTGACGAGGTATCAGAAACAGAAGGGATCTTCCACCTAAGTATTACTTATCATTATCATTATTGGTAAAACATTCTCCATTTAGTGCTATTGTTAAGATATCCAATGTCATTCCGATCCCTTGTACCAGTTCATATCTGTAACAAATTTTCTGATAGTGCTGGCCTGTATACCTGTTATTCTCAGTGTCCATCAGGTCGAGATTGGAAGTTTTCAATCTGCATCTTGGACAGCTTTCCCCTGACGCCAGGTTCTTTCAGACTGCGCGGGTGAGAAGGGTTTGTGCCAGACTCTCCCAAAGATGGAAAACAAAAAAGAGCCCTGCTTCCCCACACCATAAGGCGGACACAAAATCTTGAGTGCAGAGCTGAAGTGAGAACTTTACACCTTCTGGTGACTGCGTGTGTCGATAGGGCTATTAACTGCACATTTAGCAGTTTGAAACCACTGGTTTCTCTGTGGACGTAAGGTGGCGTTTTCTACTTCCATTCAGAGGGACAGCCTCCTTTAGCTTGCTGTGTGTCTGGATCTACTCATGTAAGGGGGCTTTTATTTTCCTATTTCACCACCTACTAAACTGGGTGCTACGAAAATCAGGGAGTTTCAGTTATGTTTTGAGTTCTCTGAGTTTTCATCATTTTCCCATTGTTTTGGGTATTTTTGTGTAGACTTAATCATTCACATTAAAGACTTTCTGGCCTCCAACATTCAAAACGGCTTCTGTTTTCCTGTGACATTTTGAAAGGGCACTAAGGACTGGATTATGCTACTAGATGGCAAAAAAATAAAAAGTGCCTTGGCTGAGCAGTTAGAGGGTGGAAGGGGAAGAATCTGAGAAGCTTATATATAAAGCAGAAACTAGGAGAGTGGTTGCGCAGTGACAAAGCATTTAGCAATATTTGGTTAATTTGGAAGAGAAACCCCATGTAAGTATCAAGGGATATTTGTGGAGGCATCAGTTAATTGATCCTATTTATCATGAGATGAACCCAGGAAATTATTAGGTGACTCACAAGTAATTAGAACAAAAAGGAGTCCTAAAAAAATTGTGGTATACAAAAGTGTGGGCTCAACACAAGATTCATGAATAGCTGGAGGGTACTTTAAATAATAAAAGCTTAATATAACTGTTTAGTGAAGCAAAATGTCATCTTTATGAAAAAGATCAAATATAAGTTATATAGAGTCCTTCTATTTTTGAAATAACCTCAAAGTTTTCATTACTCAGTTGAAAGCAAAAGGCTTGGTAGTAATGAAGGAAAGGCATTATCAGGCTTAGAGAATAAGATTGGAATCTAAATGTTAGCCCATGGAATGAAGCAGGAAAAAAATAGATCAGGATTTTCTTATTTGAAAGGAAGGGATTACAGGCACACTGTGCCAAAGAAACTAGAAACTTGTAAATCTTGTGATTTTTCAACAAACCTTAAAATTATCCTCGGAGATGAAGATAGATAGATGAATGCTTCTCCTAAACAGATCATACCTCCCCAAGCCTATTTCATTTGAAACTTAAAAAAAAAAAAAAAAAGCTTGAAGAGACTATCCAAGACAGTGGTACTAAGGACCCAAGTGATAAATGAACAGAGATGTTCCTTCCAGGGAGCAGAAATATTTGCTAAGGGAAATCATCTCCATCATGTTGGTGTAATAACTCAAGATATGAGTTCAATCGGATTGTCACATTGCTATAGATACACGGTTATTTATAGCTCCCTCTTCTTTTCCATGTGAGTCTTTGTGGGTGTGCATGTATGTGGTCACTGTCTATTTTGATTCTAAAAGTAAAGGGAAGGGAGGGAGACATTTTTTAGTAGTTTTGAGAGGAGTCATACCCAGACCTGTACATCACTCAAATTCTAAGGTTTGGATGATAATTTTACCAGATGACATAAAAATTTCAGCTACAATACAGAGAAATTCATATAAGTTTAAATTTTAGCTATGCCATAATAATCTGTTCCAGTAAAAATACAGTTGAGAAAGTTTTTTTTTTTAATCCAGATGCTAGGTAAAATATCAAGAAATTTACATCTATTATAGAAATACTGACAGAGAATATTTTTTAATTTTTAAATAGATGAAATTTAAGACTTACCCCAAATGTGCTCTCCCCTTCTAAGTTCATTGAAGAAACTTTTATTTCCAAGACAGAAAACTTAAAAAAATCACACACTTCTAAAATAAAATTGTGGCTTATTCTGTAAACATGGTTTCAGCTTGATGAGCATTTTAAAAATATATTATCTGAGTATTTGCCATTTATTGTATTATATTTTCAGAATTAAGATTTTTTGAACACCCTGAGTCTGAAGTAGGTGCCAAATGGGTTCCTAACCACAAGGTCAGTAGTTCAAAAACCATCAGCCAATCTGTGAGAGGAAGATGAGACTGTCTACTGTTCTTGTAACTGTTAATCCAGAAACCCCACAGGGGCAGTTCTGAGTTAGACCCTCTCCTTTCAGATCACAAGCTCACTCACTAGCAGTGAGTTTAATTTTTATGGAAAATATTATTTTCAACTAAAAGGAAACACTTGACATGCTTTCATATTGTCCTGTATTTCATTTAGTTCTTAAAACAAAATGCCTAATGTTTAAATAAAATGAAAAGAAGAAATCTGAGTAACCATGACACACATCTATTATGATTAGAGAAATGGAAAACACTCATAATCTGTTGAATAAGAAAGTTACATCACAATCTCCACTGCTACTATGTAGATATCTATAGAGAAATAGCATTCACTTATTTGAAGTTAAAATGAATTGTTCACTGGAGGTTATGTGTATAATTATAAAAATTCCACTTCCAAATCCAGGACCAGAAGATGAAGTAAGAGCAAAACTTTAGAAGCACACCATTCCACTTAGGATCAAAGCATATTTCTCAAAAAACAAGTTTGTCTTTTAGCAGTTTTATAAATGTTTGTGCTAATAAGTCATGAACTAAAACTAATATTCATATTACTTTTACATCTACCTATCTGCAAATATATCTGGAAAGAATAAAATTACTTATGAACTTGAATTATTTGTAATTTGTTAAAATTAGCCAGACATCTCAGAAAAGTGGTCAGAAATAAATATACCACCAACAAGTCGATTCTGACTCATAGCAATGTCACAGGACAGGTGAGCCCTGTCCCTGTAGGGTTCCCTGTAACCTTTTGGGGAGAGAAATTCACAGCTATTGACCTTGGGGTTAGGATAACAGCAACACTACCAGGGTTCCTTGGAGTAAAAGGAACAGTTAAAAGGTACTGTGCAAAATCATGGAAACATTTATTAAACAAAGCTATCCAAATGTGAAACTATTGTTTCTTGGTCTGCCCTCTACCTGGATCTTTACACTTCTGAAGGCCGTGTTTAAAAATCCCTTTTACCTTCTCTGAAGAAATGTATACTCTTCAATCACACCACATGGACTTGAAATTTTGCCATCATTTACATAGCAAATCATGTCCACTTTAAATGTTCTTTATCTTTTGGGAACAAGAAGAAGCCTGAAGGGGCAAGATCATGGCTGGATGGTGAATTTTCCAACAAAAATCCCATGGGATACTTGGTACCACCAACCCTTGAGCAGATATTCTGCAGTGGTGAAAAACAAAATGAAAAAAAAAAACATCTGCACAAATGCCCTAGGCTTTTACCTCACCCACACAGTCTGCAGGCTTCTTAATACTCCCTCACAAGAAGCTGCTCAGATTGCTCTGTGTTGCCAGAATCTTCTGAGGTGACCTCTCCACCTTGAATTAACTTGTGCAGAACATTTCTTTGAAAGCTACATTTTAAATAGACACCTTTTTGAAGATGACCAAAACTAAGATAAGGGTATTACTGAGTGAACTTGCCCTTTGCCATGCATTCATGACAGAGATACATTTAAACACATTTGATTGGGAGTAAACCTCTGCAGGTATGAACACAAACACTGGCAGCAATTGGGAGTAAACCTCTGCAGGTATGAACACAAACATTGGCAGCAATGCTATTGTATTTACTCTGGAAAATAACTTTGCTGAGGATCACTCAGTCACTCAAATGGTGATATAATATTAACAGCAATATAACACATGTTTTAATCCAAATATAGAAATGATATGACATGAATAAGTTATCTGAAATTGTGATGACATGAAAATAAAATGCTTAGATTTGGCAGTAAACTTTATAGAAAGAGTAAAGAGAAGAACCGTGAAAAAATAACTGATATCTTTTACCCAATAAAGTTTTCATATTTGAAATTCATAAAACAAATTTACAGCTTCCTAGAAAAGAGCTAAGCATACACATAGCTCAGTCCTCCAAATGAGCCGAAGGCACGCACGGATACTTCACTAACGAGAGTACAAGAACCAGATGATCCCATGGAAGAAAATAAAGATCAATACGCTCATTAGCCATTAGAGAGATTCACATTGAAGCTACAATGGGACACGCAGATCACTCCTCCTAATCTGAGGATGATTAAAGACAACAATGGAGCAGCATATGTAAAAAGATTTGAAGAAATCAGAGCACTTGCCCATTGCTGTTAAAAGTGTAAATTAGTAAAACTGTTGTGGTGAACAATATGAAACTGCTTCAAAAATTAAAAATAATAGTACCACGTTTTGTTACTGTTTTCAGGTACCCTGAATTTGATTCCAACTCATACCAGACTCCTGTACAACAGGAGGAAGTAGTGACAGATTCTGTGCCCTCCCATATTTTGAGCAAAGAGAAGCAGCCACTCGGCCAATCCACGGTCTTGAAGATCCACATCTTTTTTCTCTGAACATCTGCTACAACCAGCGAGATGCCCTTCTCCAAAGACTGGCGCGCCCTTCAGATAACATGTCCAAAGCACATGAGACAAAGGTCCACCCTCATTCCTAAAGAGTATTTTATCTGTACTTACTCCAAGAGAGATGTGTTTGTTCTCTGAAAATCTATGGTTCTTAAAATATTCTTCACAAACACCATAATTCAAATGCATCGATTCTTCTCCAAGCTTCTTCATGCATTGTCCAGTTTTCAGGTGCATGTGAGAAGAATGGAAACAGCCTGATTTGAAACATGCAGTGTTCCTCTAGTTCTTATATGACCTCTCATGCCCCCCACACTATCACGTTCCCAATTCCACCTTACAAATCTGGTTAGATCAGGGAGGAGCACTGGTACACAGAGGAAATGGTAACACAGGGAATCCAGGACAGGAGAATCCCTGAGGACCAGTGGGGAGAAGGGCAACAATGGGAGGGTGGAGAGAAAGTGGGGTAGAATGGGAGAACAGAATGCAAGGATTTACATATGACCTCCTCTCTGGGGGACAGACAGCAGAGAAGTGGATGAAGAGAGACGTCGGGGTGGTAGAAGTTTGACAAAATCATAACAATTTAAAAATGATCAAGGTTCATGTGGGAGGGGGAGCTAGGAAAGAGGGGAAAATGAGGAGCAGATACTAGGGTCTCAAGTAGAAAGCAAGTGTTCTGAGAACTATGAGGGAAACAAATGAACAAAAGTGCTTGACACAATAGATGTATGTGTGGATTGTGATAAGGGTTGTATGAACCCCCAATAAAATGATTTAATTAAAAAAGAAAGAAAGAAACAACCCAGCTTTGACCAGGTGTCCCTGAGTCCCCAAAGTGACTTATTTGCTCTCTAGCACTTTAATGAAGTTTTTTTACAGCAGAATTTTAAGGCAATGTTTTCTTGACTGCTATTTACATAATTATTGACTTTGCATTCAAGTAAATTAAATCCTTGACAACCTTAAATCCTTTATATATCAGGTTGTTGTGCATCGGTCCCTTTGTAGGTATTATCAGTAATTCCAATTCTAGGCATATACCCTAGCAAATTAAAAATCAGTGACACAAAATGACATATGCATATCATGTTCATTGTAGCATGAGTAACACCAGAAAAATAATAAAGACTTAAGTTCCCATCAATGAATAAGTAAGTAAACAGAATATGGTATATTCTTAAAGTACAAAATTAGTCATGAAGACTCAGATATATGTTGTAACATGGATGACCTTAAAGAGGTGCTGAGTTGAATACACCAAAGCAAGGGACAAATGCTGCAAGGTTCCACTATTGCAAAAAGACAGAAATAAGTGAAAAATAGAGACTAGTGACTAATGATTACCAAGTTTGGAAAAAGGACGAGTTAGGGAATCATTCTCCAAATAATAATGACTTTTTATTAATGTGACGGGAAAAGTGATAAAGAATAAAAGTAAAGGTTATATAACTTCACTTATGTATATGATTATCACAGAGCAATACAGAAAACATCTACAGTTAATTGGGAAATGTTATGTTACATATAATCTAGCAACAATACCATCCTTAAAAGAAGAGACTACCACTGTTGATACTACCTGGAAACAACCAAATCTTATATGATTGATTTCTTGGTTGAAAGGTGTAAGGCCATGGTTTCAAACAATGGCCTAGTCAATTGACGCACAATGATTAACTGACTCAACTGCTAATCTGGAGATCTTAAATTTGAGTGATCTGATGCACAACAGTAACAAATCCTGTCTTGTCCTGCCATCCACCGAATCAATCCAGTGCTTGAGCCCATCATAGCAGCCACAATGTCAATTCATCTTGTAGTATCCCTTCCACTTCTCTGTCGCTCTCCTCCATCAGGGCAGGCCTGGGCCTGTTTTGGTTTGTACTGTACGTAAGCTTGCTTTGGTTGGAACTGACTCAATGGCACCTGATGGCACAACAGTGAATTCTTTTTTTTTTTCAGTGAATTCTTTATAGACTAAAATGTCCTGCTTCAGGGACTTCTCTCTCCTGAGTGTATGTCCAATGTACATGAGACAAAACTCTTACCATCCTTGCCTCTAAGGAACATTCTATCCATGCTTGTTCCAAGACAGAATTGTTTGTAGTTTGGGCAGGCTAAGTTGTTCTCAGTAATTTTTGCCAGCACTATAACTAAAACACCTCAATTCCCATAAATATTGTAGTCTCATAAGAAATTTTCCCCTTTGCTTTAGAATGGTTCTGAGTCCAAATTGACTGAGAGATATACAACAACAACAACAACAACACTCTAGCATCTTTAGAGCTTGAAAAGGCCACTCAGTATACATTTGACCACTATTTACTGAGGAGATCTTTGAGTTACAGAAGGACATAAACTGTAATATCTATTGTATCCATGGACCACTGACTCTTCTTCAATGAGACCAGAAGAATTGATGGTACTTGACTTTTGTTAGAAAACATTTTGATCATTGGGAAAATGGGTGGATCCTGATCAAAACAGATATAATTTTGGAATAGAATATCCAATTCTTAGATTCCAGACTTTTCAAACCAAGACAGATGAGAGCAATATAACTATACAAAAATACTCTGTCTACTTTAACCAAAATGGTACCTGAAGTCACTTGTTGCCTAAAAGTTTAGCCCAATAGTAAAGGTATTAGTAACAACACCTCTATTGTTAAGGATCTTAAAAAAATTATATACAGGCTCAATTTGACAATAGTAAGTCTACATTGTAGAGAAGACAACTGGGGGACATCCATTGTTGATCACATACTAACTTTTGAATAGATCACCATTAGCCATATGCTTTTGGCACAGACATATTGTGTATTCCTCACATCTCTTTTGAAGTGGCCTACATCCTTCAATTTCTCCATAGTGGTTTCCATCTTCCCACTGGAGGTAAGCTTGCTTTCTTCATTTCTATCAGCTTTACAAATGCTGAGCATGCTCTTCCTTGGGGGTTTTAATACTCCATATTTTTTATTTCATCAAAATACTTTCTTCTGAAGTTTCCATTGAAACTCTGTCACTCTGTTCAGCTCTGTCACTTCATCATTCCTTCCAGTCATTTTAGTTTCTCTATTTTAAAGAGCACGTCTTAGAGCCTCTTCTGACCAGCATTTTGATTTTTTTTTATTTTGTCTTTTTAATAATCTTTTGCTCCACTTATGCAGGGTGTTTAGGATGGTGTGTTGTTGCGTGTCATACAGTCAGCTCTGAGCCATGGTGCCCTATCTATGCACAAGAGAAGAAAATACGGGGTTGTCCTGTGTCATGTTCACAACTGTTCACATGCCTGCGCCCATGGATGCAACCACTGTGTCCATCCATCATGTAGAGGGAATCCCTCTTTTTCACTTCCTCCTCCTCTGTATGAACCATGATGTCCTTCTCCAGGGACTGGTCTCAAGCTATATGTCCAATTATTTGAGAAGTCTTGCTGTCCTTGATTCTAAGGTGTAATTTGGACTTCCTTCTTCTACTACAAATCCGTTTGTGTTGTAGCAGTCCATGGTACTTCCGATATCCTTCTCCAACACCACAAACGAAATGCCAGTTTTCATGATTTCATTCCACAATTCATCTTAAGTAAATTGTATCCAATGCATCTGATATGTTCTTGATATGGCCTCTACATTAAGGTAGAATATACTGAAGTTCATATTTTGGCTCTGATTAACTTGTTTTACTTTTCGTAAGCTTCAGCTTGAATTGGCATATGAGCAACTGATGGACTGTCTCAGAGTCAGCCTCTGATCAGGTTTTGGCAGTTAATATCATCTCAGTCATCTCTTTCCACTGATGCAGACGATTTGATTTCTATCATTTCACCTGCTAAGGTCCATGTGCATAATTGCTGTTTTATGTTGTTGAAAATGATATTTCCAATGTATAAGTCCTTGGTATTGCAAAATTCTATCATGCAAACTTCACCTTTAATTTAATTAGCAAGACTATAATTCCACTAATGAAGGTGCTCATTATTTTCAACCTTTGCATAGTAATCACAAGTAACTGTTGATGCATTTTGATTACATTTGATCAATATCATACTACAGAACTTGATCAAATACATCACTTGCTTATTGGTACAAATGGTTAAGATAAAAAGGTGAATAGTGGCCATAGTAAGTCCAATGCATATGTGCTCCAATGCTGATAGACATTTAAATATTCTTATTGACAACGCAGTGCCATCACCTTTGAAATTTTCATTTCTACCATAATAGACCATATACTCATCTGATTGAAAATGGTCAACAACAGTTCTTTTTATCTCAAGATCAATTAGGATATTGATCATTATGTATGCCCTCCATTTCATTCATTCATTAAAATCTTAGAAATACTGTGGGTCAATTTTAGTCTGTTCTATTTAGTCAATATAAGTTGGAGTAGACTTGTTGAAATTGATTTATTTGTTGACGTTGGGTGTGTTTTTTTTTTTTTGCTTTGTATTGATCAAAGCACAAAAAGAACCCAATTAGAAAATATTGAAAGAATGTTCAAAGTGTGTGATAGTTAGGCTTTGTTTCAATTTGACTGGATCAGAATTCTCTGTGGGTTAGCATTTGAGTCCTAAAAACCCCCAATGGTATCATCTAGCATAATGTAACCAATTCCACTATATGATTTGCTTTGAGTGGGCACCCAGTTATAAGATGAGAGTGGAGAAAAACTCCTAATTCAGGTCACCACCCTGATGATTTGAAGGGAAGTTTCTCCTCTCAGTTGAGGCCTACTTTCTATGTAAGTGGATGCTGTGGGATCACTTGCTTCATTTTTGTCAGGTTGGTGTCTTGAACCTGGGCCATTGACTCCCTATTCTTTGAACCGGAGCCAATGATTTGCCATGTTGCCTGGTGATCCCGAAAGTCATCCTTGGATTCATCTGCCTCTTCAGTCTGCTATCACCCTGTGGTGTTCTTACAAATATTGGGGCCATACAGTGTGAAAACTACAAGGATCAAAGGAAGTCTTCAGTTTAATATCCAATCCATGGGGCTGAAACAGGACATGTTTGCTTCTGCAACAATATGAACTTTTTACTTGATCTATCTAATATCTATCTATTTATCATCTATCTATCTGTCATCATCATCATCATCATCATCATCATCATCTATCTAATCTGTCATCTATCTGTCATCATGTATCCTCTCTAGAGGACCAAATTCTCATATACTGTCACTGGCAGTGTAAATTGTTACAGTAACTTTGAAAGTTCTTTGTCAGTGTTAGGTATTTGAATACCTTGAATATAGTCTGCCAATATTCAATAGATATATAAGAGCCAGCATTTTGAGGTATGTAATTGCTACTGTGAAGTACATTTGGGGAGTTTGCAGATGCCAACTAAGCAGAACCATGAGGAATATAATAAAAATGTAATTTAAAATTTTTGTTCTGTGCGAAAAGAAAGTGTGGTTTTAGCAAAGGACTTGATTATTCAAATGATAGCGTAATGTCTCTTGCTGTATGTGGAGGAAACCAAGAGAAGTAAGAATGAAGTCAGAGAGACTAATTAGCAGGTGTGTGTTCTTGTTGTTAGGTGCTGCTCAGTCTACACTGACTCAACACCTGTCTGGGTCAAACAGGACCAAGCGCTGCTCAGTCCTGGGCCACAGGGACAGTTGCTGTATTTGAGGTCATTGTCGCAGCACTGAGTCAGTCCATCTGGTGGAGGACAGTCCAGTGTTTCATGGATCCTCTGTTTTACTGAGTGTGGTGTACTTTTCCGGGATCTGTTCCCTCCTCTTAAGGTGTTTAAAGTTCATGAGGCAAAGTATCCCCACATTGTCTTGCCACTTGTTCCTTTCAATCCTCTTCATCACCACCATCATTCAGATGCGTGAGCTATTCTATAGCAGTCTCTATTCAGTGTCGAACGTTCACGTGTATATGAGGAGCTTGAAAATACACAGACTTGAGCACAGTTTATCTTTGTTCTCAAAGTGTCAACGTTGCTCCCCTGATGGCGGAGACTCTCAAACTGATAGTGTACAATTCTGTAGCAAGTAGTGTGAAAAGCACGAGGAATAAAGATTTCTAATTGCTGGGCTCCCACGATTGAATCTTATATGAGTACGTTGTTTTGGCAATTTATAAGATAAACAGAGTTTAATGCACCATTTTGCTCTTATGTCTCTATAGGCTGACTTTGTATTCATTTTAAGCTACATTTATTACTCCCTGCATGCATATTTCGGATATGAAGAGATAGGAAGAGAAGCATTTAAAGGAGAAGGCAGGATGCATGAAACAAATCAGTCTAGTATCTTTCTGCAAGACAAAAAGCTAAGAGTTTCCCAAAGGAATGGAACTCTCAAATATAAGAGAGTTTTTTTCCTGAATAAATAATCACCTTCTAAGTATTTCCTTATGTAAGAAGAATAAAGACATTAAGCCAAGTTAAAAAATGTTCTAATAATGGTAGTAAATATTTTACTTTGGGTTAATTAATTTATCCTTCAACTGAATCATAAGGATGAAGTTACAAGCTCTTATAATATTTTTATGTAAATTGAACTAATTTTTCATAAAATAGGCAATCTGTATTATCAGAAATTAATAGCTGCTTTTACAGTGACCTTTTTATTATTCTGGTTTTTAAGACCACATTTATCTTTATTGTCTGTCTGAAAAATGCATACTCTAAATTATAATATGCTCCATCTTGAGTGATTGAAATAATAAGTAGATAGCATTGCAAACCAATCTATGATATTTTCCTTGAATATGTCTTGCACTCTATTTGCAGTGTGCAAATACAATTGGTCTTGATAATGTGGCAGATCAATTTAATGCTAATTGGTAATTAACATTAACAACCAAACAGACTGAATATAATGCCATTTTTATAATGAAAATGCTTTACCAAGAGTAGCTAAGTATTACATGTAAATAATTTAGATTGTAGCCTCTAAATTAATTACACAGATGGAATATTAGCTTTTCACCTATTACAGATTCTATTACAATAATTTGGATCATTTATCACCCTCAAGTGAATGTATGTGCTTCATTTTTATAATTTATAGTGATTAAACTGTGAGAAAACATTGATTTTTGAATCAATGGATAATTGAAATAAATTCATTTCTAAACTCAAATGTAAGTGTAGTCCTCACCAAGACCTTTTCTTGGCTTGTTCAGAGATTAAATCAATCTTTTAAAACACACTTTTTAAAATGGAATTTCAAATGATAATTTTGTTTAAAAAATGTTATTACCTACCTTCTGGGCTCCTTCATTAAAAATATTTCCAAAGCAATGGTTTCGGTGGTTCATCCAACCATCATAGCTTTATGAAGTCTGGAGTTCATGAGATTTTGAATCAATATTTTGACATAATCCTTAATCTTAAACCAAAAATGTCCCCTGGAATTTTCTTAGTATCAAGCAATACTTAGGCTTAACTAGTCAAATAAAGAAATCTTTTAAAATTTATTTAAAGAACTGTCTGTATGGGATCAGTCGACACTGGTCCATCCATGTCCCCTCCTGGACAGTTTGCTGATGGGGCATGGTACAAATTAAGAAAAGACAGTTAAAAACACCGATTAGTAAGTGGAATTGGGATATATAAAGTTTGCACCTAGAAAGTTAGAAATTGTGGAAAATGTATTTGGAGCTCACAAAGATTTATGTCATAGACTTTAGTGTAAAAACTGACTAGTATCGACCATTTTGAATTGGATAGTCACATGGTTTATTATATGAAAGATCAAGTAGAAACTGGTAACTATCTTACAAATCTAATGGGCTTGGGAGGGGCATAATCTGCAATGAGACAACTTATGGGGAAGAAACAGGATGGATGTAGTTGAGGCATAGGGGTCCCTGCAATAGCTAGACCCTCCAAACCCTGAAAATGTTTTGAGGCAGGCTTACCTACCCTTTCTGCTCTTAGCCTGCAACACGTCACTTGCAAAGAAACGGTTCATCCATCTTTGAAAGTTTGCAAAGGAGCATTAATACATCAGCCAAGTTAAACAGTGAGGAGGGGAGGGTAAAGCTGGGTGCCTGAAGTAACTGATGTGTGCAGACTGCTGCCTTCTGCACATTAGGTCAGGGAACAGGAGGTAAGTGTCTGTCTCATGAAGAGCCACAAGCCAGCCAGCCATGGCTTCATCAGCTCCTATGACTGAGCCATCAGTTTTCTTCATGAACCAAGAACTGTGGAAGGTGCTGATCCTGTCCCATTGGCCTAAGAAGCAGCCACCCCTCCACACACACCACACACACAACTATATGGTAAACAGCAAACCGAAGAGGTGCCGACTCGTATTTATCATGAAAAACATTTTTTAATCTGCGGCCCATACAACTCTTATTGTACCTTTGTTGTTATCGTCATTCTCAAAACATTTGATTTCTACCTCAGTCTTTGTATCAGCTCCTCATTTTCCCCTCCCACCTTGCTGCCCCCTCCATTTTGAACCCTTCTTTATTTATAAACTATTATTATTTTGTCATGCCTTACACTGTCAAAAGTCTCCCTTCTTCCACCCCTCTGCTGTCCATTCCCCAGGGAGGAGGTTATAGGTAGATCATTATAATCTGTTCCCCTTTACGCCCCCACCTTCCCTCCACCCTCCTGGCACCACCCCTCTCACTCCTGGTCCTGAAGTGTTCATCTGTCTGTATTCCCTGTGTTTCCAGTTCCTATCTGTACCAGTGTATGTGTTCTGGTCTGGCCCAATTTGAAAGGTAGAATTGGGATCATGATAGTGGGTGGGGAAGGAAGCATTAAAGAACTAGAGGAAAGTTGTATGTTTCATCATTGCTACACTGCACCTTGAATGGCTCATCTCCCCACAACCCTTCTGTAAGTGAATTTCCAATTGTCTACAGATGGGTTTGGGTCCCTACTCCACATTGTGCCCCATTCACAATGATAAGATTGTTTTGTGCTTTGATGGCTGATAGCTGATTCCTGCGACACTTTGTGATCACACAGGCTGGTATTCTTCCATGCGGACTTTGTTACTTCTGACCTAGCTGACTTTTTGTTTCCCTTCAAGCCTTTAAGAACCCAAATGCTGTATCGTTAATAGCCATGCACCATCAGCTTTCTTCACTACATCTGTTTATACTGCCGCTTTGTCTTCAATGAATGATCATGTAGGGAAGGTAAGCATCATGGAATGCTGGTTTAATATAACAATGTGTTCTTGCATTGAAGGAATACTCGAGTGGAGGCCCAATGTCCATCTATACCTTAATACTAAAACTATAAATATATCCATGTAGGTCTATTTCCGCATCATCACATATAAATATATTTACATACATACATGCCTGTAATTAGACCTCTATAAATGCCCTTTACCTCCTAGTTCTTTCTTCTCTTTCCTTTTACTTTCCTCTTATTGCTCTGAGTTGATCTATCTTGAAGTATAATGCTGTTTATGTTTATATATATCAGAAAATATAATTAAAATTACTTCACCCAATATTAATGTGAATGATGATGAAGTTGAAGAATTCTGCCATTTTTAATTGAAAATTGATCAAACTCACAATCAAGATGCATTGATAGATAGCTATTGGCACAAAAAGGTAAGAAACCCAGAGAAAGTATCAGTAGTTGGAAAATATGCCTGGTGACAAAGTTGAATCCATAGATCACATGACAGAAGTTTCCCAGATAAATAGCTTCTTGATTATATAATATATTTCAGCAATATGTGAAATGCTTATATATCCAGACTCCCCAGAAGGAACCCACATCAGTCAATAACTAAATCTGTAGGAAGATGTTCAATATCATCAACCTAAATAAATCTTAGAGCTGAATGTAAAACAGATTCATTAATTGCTTATATGAAAGTTCAGGTTAAAGTTGAAAAAAATTTTAACAGGCCCATGAGAGTTAAGGTATGACCCCGAAGCACAACCTATCTGAATTTAGAGACCATTTCCAAAACAAATCAATTAAAGAACACTGATAAGCTGTGGAATGACATTAAGAAAATCATTCGCAAAGAAAGTGAAATATCATTAAAAAGAATGACAAAAGTGAATGCCAGAAGAAATGCTGCAAAGAGTTAAATTGAATGAAGAATTTATCAACTAAATAGTCAAACGGAAAATTTCAAAGGGCAAGGGGCAGAGACAAAGTATCAATGTAATATGCAATGACATGGAAAAAGAAAGCCAAAAGGAAATAACATATAAAAACGAGTATAGGCCAACCCAAATATCAGCTGAGGCATCTAATTTTATCATAAAACTGCATTAAAAATGTGCTGAATCCACCTGTCTCCATGTGAGTGTGGCATTCTGGTCCCTCCCCCAGCCTGTTCTCTGCCGCCCAGACTTCCAGGTCTGGATGTGGCATGGAAGCAATCTCTTTTCATGTCTTCTTCCATGTGACCACTCTGTCTTCATGGCTGAGTGCTTCATGGTAGGATCTGCATGCCGGTTCCAGCTTCTGTGGAGATAAGACCCATAGTCTGCCCCCGGAGTGGGCTAGTGCCCTCCTCCCTCTGATATTCTTTCACATTCAAGACCTCCCTTTTTCTCCTCCCCCCCTCCTTCCTTCTCCCTTACTGTGCTGTACCCAACATGTACCTCCCTGGGTTTGATTCCCCCTCCTCCTCTTTCCCTAAATCTCTACGATCTTGTCTGGAGGGTGGGCACACAAAAATAAGATTTTTCTTCTTTGATGCCTGATATCTGGGTCTCTCCACATCTCATGGTCACACAGGCTGGTGTGTATCTTCTAAGGTAGGCTTTGTTATTCCTGGACCATACAACCATTTGTTCACCTTCAAACTTTTAAGTCCTCGGATATCATATATTTTGATAGCCTGGTACCATCTGCCATCTTTACCACTCTTGCTCAATCCCCACATGTCCTCAGTGGTCGTCTCATGAAAGATCGCTCACAGAAATAATGATTCTTGCTGTTTCCTGCCTGAGGACTGGTCCTTTTGACACCTCATGGCCACTTCTTCCCTGTGAGTTTGGCTATCTCTCAGCTAGATGGCCGCTTGTTTATCTTCAGGCTTTGAGACCCAGACTCCATATCCTTTGGTAGCTGGACACCATGGGTTTTCTTCACCACATTTGCCTGTGAACCTTTTTGACTTCAGTGATCGAAATGGGCCAGTGATCCTGAATGCATTATCCAAAAAAAAAAGGTTCTAGATATTGGTGAAACACCAAATAAAATATTTCAACAAGCTCAAGAAACACTAGGAGAACTCATTTGTCTATGCCAAGAAATTGGAAGACAGTTGCTTGGACCACTCATTGGAAGAGATCCATATGTGTCACCATTCTTAAGAAAGGTGACCCAAAGAAATGCTCAAACTATAGAATGTTATCATCGACCTCACACACAATTTACATTTTGCTTATGATCATGCAACAATTGCACTAGTGCATTGATGAGGAACAGTCAGAATTTCAGGCTATATTCCGAAGAGATTGTAAAACAGGGATATCATTGATGATGTCTGACAAATCTTGACCTGAAACTGAGAATACCAGAAGATGTTTTCTTAGATATCATTGCAGTCATTTGACTGTGTATATCTTAATAAACTAGATGGCATCAAGAATGCAAATTCCAGAAAACTTCATTATGCTATTGTGCTCATGAAGAATGTGTTCATGAATCAAGTGGCAGTTGTGCAAATAGAACATGGTATGAACTTAGTAAAGGTGTGTGTCAGGTTTGTATCCTCTCACCATGCTTGTTCAATCTGTATGCAAAGCAAATCATTAGAAAAGCTGAATTTCATGAAGAATATGCAAGGGAGAGATATATGTATACATATATACATATATATGTACATATATATACACACAATGATGTTACTTTGAAAACTAAGGGAGGAAATAATTCCCAAACTATTCCAGCAGTGATTGTAAGAAATTCAATTTGAATTCAGAAATGGTTGTAGACCATGGGATATTATGATGACATCAGATGGAACTTGGCTAAAACCAGAAAATATTAGAAAGATGCTTACTTATAATTTCTTAGTGATGTTTGAATAACAAACTTTGGGTGATGAATAGTAATTCTAGAGTATGTGTGTTATGTGGAATTTGTTTCATAGACCAACAATTGCATGGTTTGAAATAAGGAATGGTTTGCAGTTATATTCCTTAGCCATACTTATTCAATTTGTATACTTAGGATTAATTTCTAAAGATGGACAATCTGAAGAAAAATATGTCAAGAGACGGGAAAGGTTCATAAACAAACTTGAATATGAAGATGACACATCCTGGTTGCTGAAAGTTAGAATCACTTGAGGCACTTTCTGGTGAAGATCGAAAAATAGTGACCAGTATGAATTACGACTCATTATAAGCAAAACAACCCCCTCGACACACACACACAACTAGTCCAATAGACACTGTCATGATAAATGCAGAAACTAATTACATTGTCAAGGATTTTATCTTGTTTGGATCCACAATAACACTCATGGAAGCAACAATCAAGAAGTCAAAGTATTTTTTGCATATTAAAATACACCATATTGTAAAAAAAATCTGCATATTGGACATCTTTAAAGCAGTAAATACCTATGATGCCACCATGAGAACTAAGGTGCCCCTGATCAACTCATTGTATTTTCATTCCTTTCATGTACAAGTCGAAGTTGAATAGCAAATAAGGAACAGGCCAGGAAAATGTGCGTTTGAATTTTAGTATGAATATTGAAAAGATCACAGACAAGCAAATCTGCCTTGGCAGAAATACAATCATAATACTCCTAAGCAGTAACCATGGAAATCTTTTTCTCATGCACATTGGGCATGTTATCAGGAGGAACTTGTTCCTAGAAAAAGTTGTCATGCATGGTAAAGTATAAGATCACTGAAATCCTTTAATGAATTATTTTGACAGTGACCACAGCAGTGGGCTCATCGCTAACAATTGTGAACTTGGTTCAGGATCAAATGGTGTTTCTTTCTGTGACACAGAGCGTGGCTCTGAGTTGGGACTGCTTTTATGAAACCTGAAAGCAACAACATATGGGACCAAGTTGATAATAGTAACAAAATGCCTGAAAATATGAAAGACAGGAGAGATACAGAAAGATGGTAGTTTTAACTTATGAGACATTGAGTTTGTTAGGGGTGGAGTAATTCAGGAAAAGATTATGGTA
>PVJH01018548.1:0-44914 GCA_004026705.1 Nesogale talazaci | reverse complement strand
GGCAGGGAGATGGCTGTGCGTGTGTATACTGGGGTGTGTGTGTGTGCGGGGGCGGGGAGATGGCTGTGCGTGTGTGTTGAGTTGCCCCTGATTCCAAGCTCTCCCGAGAGCAATGGCTCCACCACTGGTCTCCACGCCGACCCAGTGGGCGAGGGAGGGGCTGGCCATCAGTGGAGATCTGGCTGTTTGGGACTCAAGACTGCAGGAGGGGCAGGCCTGTTCTCTGGACATGCCCACGGGCGGGATCAGGACTCTGGCAGTATTGGCGGGTGGGTCTGCGGCCCTCTGCCCCTGCCGTGTCAGTGGTCACCTGAGAGGGTCACAAGAGTTCACGTCCCTGAGGCTTCGCAGGCTCCTATCTCCCGGGCAGACCCTGGCAGATGCCCCTGGGCTTGTGATCATTATGCCGGCTGTAATGACTGTTGCCTCGGATGCGAGAGGGTACAGGCCTGGAAGCAGGATTGGGCAGGCTGCCTGGTCTGAGGGGTCTCAGGCCCCGGTGTCTCAGGGGTTCCCAGGCGGGGCCTCATGAGGTCCACAGCAGAAGCTGGGGGCCAGCCTATCTGGGGCTTCACTGTGGTGCGCCTACCTGATTGCTGTGTGACATTGTGCAAGCTGTCCAACCTCTCTGAGCTTCCTTGTCTCCAGTAAAGGGGCTGCCCATCACACCGACCTCTCAGAGTTAGAACAGCGGTTCTCAACCTGTGGGTCGCGACTCCTTTGGGGGTCAGGCAACTCTTTCACGGGGGTCGCCCTGCTCATCACAGTAGCAAAATGACAAGTAGCATGATGAAGTAGCATGAAAATAATGTTATGGGGGCTGAGCCCCGGTGGCGTAAGTGGTTGAGTGCTGGACTGCGGCCCATGGGCTTGGCAGTTCAAATCCAGCGGCAGCTCTCTGGGAGCAAGACTGGGCAGTGATACCCCCCCCAAAAAAAAAGAAAAGAAAATAGCATTATGATTGAGGGGATTACCACCCCATGAGGAACTGTATTCAAAGGTCGCGGCATGAGGAAGGTTGAAAACCACTGGGTTAGCATCTTCCTCAAGTGCAGTGCGGTGGGGGTGGGGGCAGAGCTGCCATTCAGTGAGCAGAGGGTGGCCCACCATCAAGGACCAAGGCAGCCCAGAAATGGGACCAAGGGCTGGGGCTGGAGTGATGTGATTCACGAGGCAGGCTTAAGGTAGGCGAGAAAGGGACCCAGAAAGCCACCCTCCCTACACTGCTGCCAGGCCCCCACCCACTGTCTCCCCTGCCCCCAGTGAGCTTTTGCAGAAGCCCTCAGAAACCTGCAGCCACCCTGCACCCACTCCTGTTCAGCACTGGTCCCACAGGCGTGGCGAGGGCAGGGGCACTGGCATGTCTAGCAGGTGCCCCAAGGGCCAACCTTAGAGATGCCCTGACGGGAGGCCATCTGAGGATGGGAGCAGTAGCCCCCCAGCCCACTGCAGAGTACCCCTGTCTGTCTGCCCACGGCGCCTGGGCCACCCCTGGTAGGAGGCTAGGAGAAAGGCACGTCCCTTCAATAGAGTTGTCAGCTGGTGTTCCCTAAACCTCAGCTTCTCCCATCTGTGAAGTGGGCACCCTGTTAACTGCAGGTGGGCCCCGGCAGCAGCCGCCCTCCCTGGGCTTGGGGGTCCCCTTCCTCTCCTGCCCACACCTAGTGGCCAGATCCCCCTACCTGTCGCTGTTCTTCTACCTTCGGACCTGACACTCCTCCGTCCAGACTCAACCCCTCAGCCTCTCCTCGGGGCCGATTGGGGCAGGGGGTGGAGGTGGGGGAGTATCAAGCTGACAGTGGGCTGGCGAGCACAGAGCTCCAAGCAGTCAAGTCACCATTGATGGAGCAGCGTGCCCCACTGGGGCCCACACCCAACAGAGGTCATCAGACACTGCAGCAGCGGCAGGCACCTGCCAGGTGGGGACCTCAGACCAGCATGTAAGATGACCGTGTCCCTCTGTCCACAGACAGCAGCCCCCTCGTGGGCAACCCGCCCGCCGGCTATGGGACCCTGATGATAGAGACCTCTGTCGATCCCCTCAGCTCCTCAGTTCCATCCATGGTAGGTTTTGGGAGGGCAGAATCCCCGGGGCCACCCAAGCGCCCTGGCTGCATTCTCCCACCGTGCCCCTCACTGGCCTTCTCTTGCCGGCCGGCCTCCACAGAGGCTCAGCGGCTACTGTGGCCGTCCATGGAGGCTCGTGGGCTACCATGTCGTGGTCTGGCTGATGGCCGGGATCCCTCTGCTGCTGTTCCGGTGGAAGCCGGAGTGGGGCGTGCGCCTCCGGCTCCAGCCCTGCACCCTGGCCCGCGCCGAAACACTCGTCATCGGAACAAGAGACCGAGAGGTGAGGCTCTGCCGGGCTCCTCAGGGAGAAGGCCTCTCTGGGACTCGGCCTTCCCATCTCAGCAGTGGATCCTGAGGGAGCTGCCCAGCCCCCTGCTGCCTACCTTCCCCAGGGTCTCCCTGGCTGGGGGCGTCGCCAGGACTGAGCCCACACTCCTGTGTTCCAGGATAGTTCCTGGCAGCTCCACACTGTCCAGGTGCAGACGGAGGCCATCAGCGAGGCCAGGTGAGGCAGCCCCGTTGCCCCTTCCCAGAAGCCCCTGCTCTCACTCCCCCTCCCCTTCCTAAACCCAGGGTGGATGGGTGACTCTGGGCAGAGAGATGCTGAGAGAGCTTCCAGGTAACATAGCTCAACCTTCACCCAGCTACCTCCCCAGTCTGGACCCAAGGCAGCCGGAAGACGGCCGGAGCCAGGCCGCCGTGGGGGCAGTGCCAGAATGCACGTGGCAGGACACCACTCAGCTCCACCGGAACGAGGAGGGGGTTGGTGGCCCATCAGCTGACTGCTGGACAAGCCCCCACCCCTCTGAATCTCAGCCTCACTTTGTGTACAAGGGGGGAGGGGGATGCACCTTCTGGAATGCTGTGTGACCCTAGCTTTGCCTGCCAAGCTTCATCCCAAGCCACTGGTCTCTGTCCCCTGCTTCTCCCACTCCCCCTCTCCCTGAGTACACACCTGCCCCGCCTTCTCCCACCCAGACGTGTGTACTACGATATTACCTGTTTCGGGGCCAGCGCCATGTCTGGATTGACACCCAGCAAGCCTTCTGCCAAGTCAGGTAGGGTCAGGGCAGAGCCACGTGGCATCCCGGGTAGGAGCAGCAACGCTGGCCTCTGCATGGGGGACCCTGGGTTTTCTCCGCCCTCGGCCCACCTCAGTCAGCAGCAGGAGGCAAGCCTGCCCCAGGATGGGCTCTGAGGGAGGGTGGGCTCCAATGCCAAGCACGCTTGGGCTGGCCTCTGCCCCAGGTAGTCCTGCTGGGTGAATGAGGGTTCCGGGATCCGGCAGCAGGCTGTCTCGTCTCTTCTCTGCCAACTCCTAAGCTCCTCCTGGCTCGCCGGGAAGCAGCCAGGGATGGGAGGTGGGGAGGGAAGCACCAGAGAAGCGCCTGGTGTTTGGACCCAGTTGGAGCACGCACCTTACTTAAGGGGAGGGGAGAGCAAAGGGGGTGGCGGGCTGCATCCGGGCCCAGAAGTCTTCAGGACTTTTGGCTTTCCCAACTCAGATGAGGTGTCAAGGAGGCCAGGGCCCTCGGCTATGCTGGAGAAACAACAGCCAAGCCCGGATGTGTGTCCCTGGCTGAGTGCCAGGCCCTGCCTCAGGAGCACCATACTGCCTCTTATCTCATTCACTGCCAAGGGGCTGGCCTGGGACTGGCCGCTGCCCTGCCCCTCCCTGGTGCGAGGGGATGTGTCCCCGAGCAGTGAAGTGACTTCCCCGAGCCATCCTCCTGGCCTCTTGCCCCTATGATGCTTTCACCAGCAGCAGCAGCTCCGTCTCCATGCTTGCTTCCCCTAGGGAGAGGGTTTTGAGGCTCAGAAGAATTACAAAGAAAGTGAACCCCAGAGTTAGTGGGTGGCCTGCTTCCCCCTCTCCAGACACGTCACATGGCAGAGTGGGCAGAAGGTCTGGAGAGCTCAGCCCTGAGCCCAGCCTGTGCACAGTGGGGGCTACAGGGCCCTGCCCCGGGGCCCACACGAGTGTCTCTGACGCCCATCCCGCAGCCTCCTGGACCAGGGCCGCACCTGTGACGACGTCCATCGCTCCCGCTGTGGACTGAACCTCCAGGACCGCACTGTGAGGTGGGTGCTTCCTCAGGCCTGGGGACCTGAGGG
Organism: Nesogale talazaci; assembly: GCA_004026705.1. NCBI lineage: Eukaryota > Metazoa > Chordata > Mammalia > Afrosoricida > Tenrecidae > Nesogale > Nesogale talazaci. The sequence continues at coordinate 40,729 of PVJH01018548.1, read as the reverse complement.
CTGGAACCCCATCCTGCCCGCCCTGGTGTGGCCTTCTGGTCTCCTGCCTTCTCTGGGCCTTGGCTTCCCCAGCTACAAAACGGGGAACCCGAACATTCTGGGAAGGTCCGGCTGCCTGCCAACATGACCACTGCCTCTGTTACAGGAAGGCCGTCTTCGGCCCCAACGTGATCAGTGTTCCAGTCAAGTCCTATCTCCAGCTGCTGGTGGACGAGGTAGGCGGCCTGGGCCTCACCACAGTTGGGCGTGCCCACGCCCAGCAGCCTGGCCTCTCAGCAGTGACGCAACAGCCCAGCTTGGCTGGCAAGAGGCTAGGCCTTGGAACTGGCGGTTCTGGCTGGGCCTGGGCTGGAGGTTGGGACTCTGAATGGGGGCCTTAGTGGGTCGGAAACAAGCCTGAGCATCTACTGTGTGGCAGGAGACGGGTCCTTGGGCATGGTAGCTACCTCTGTTCTCCAACAGCCCGGGAGGGTGGGAGGGAGGGGGTGAGGGCCAGACTCCATTCCCCTCTGAGGAAGCTGAGCTTGTACTGTCGTGAGTGGCCCCAGTGTGCTGGAACAAGGCGGGGGGGGGGGGGGGCTAAAAAGCTGATACCTTCACTTCATCCTGATCTATGGGCAAAGTTCAAAGGTGTTTTCTTGCCAGCAGGGCGCCAGGTAGTTTTCTGAGAAGGAAGCTATTGGGACTCAGTAGTAAAACAGGGGCGTCCCACCCCTCTGACCAGGACATGGGCCCTAAACCTGTGAGACTGCGACAGGCTTGGGTGTCAGATGATCAGACCTTCCTGTGCCAGATGATCAGAGTCGTGGGGGGGGACTCTGACAATGCCAGTGTCCCCAGTGCCTAGAGAAGATGGGGCTCAAGGGACAGCTGGCCAGGTGCAGTCTGACTAGGAGACTGACTGGGAGCAGGTCCTGGCTGGGGTCCTCTCGGAACTGCCGGCCTCTGCCCCCAGGAGCCCTGAGGGTGCCATCCTGATGTGCCCACCCCTCCCCCTCCCCCTGCAGGTTCTGAACCCCTACTATGGGCTGCAGGCCTTCAGCATCGCCCTGTGGCTAGTGGACCACTACTACAGCTATGCCCTGTGCATCTTCGTCGTCTCTGCCATCTCCATCGGCCTGTCGCTGTACAAAACGAGAAAGGTGGGTGGGGGGAGGCGGGGCAGGAGGCGACTTCGGAGACAGGTGGGTCCCCAAGGGCCGCCACCCACCCCCTCCCTTGCCCCACAGCAAAGCCAGACCCTGAGGGACATGGTCAAGCTGTCCGTGCAGGTGTGCGTGTCCCGGCCTGGGGGAGGTAAGTACTTGGGTGGAGGCGGGGCTAGGGGGCGGGGCTGGGGAGGCGGGGCTAGGGGCGGGGCTAGGGGGGCGGTTGTCTGGCCTTGGCCCGCCTGCCCTGAGGCTCCTCCTTCCCCCAGAGGTGGAGTGGGTGGACTCCAGCGAGCTGGTGCCCGGAGACTGCCTGGTGCTGCCCCAGGATGGGGGGCTGCTGCCCTGCGATGCCGCCCTGGTGTCGGGCGAGTGTGTGGTCAACGAGAGCTCGCTCACAGGTCAGCCCAGAACCCCGGCCTCCCGGCGCGCCCGCGAGCTGCGCCTTGCAGTTGCGTTGCTTAACCTCGCCGGTAAAATGGGGTGGCTGCCCACCACCCCGGCCCCCCAGGGACTGCAGCGTGCGTAGCGCGGGGGATGGGCCCGAGGGAGCAGGTGTACCGTGTGTGCGCAAGTCTGCGTGCCAGTTCCAACGACTGTCGGCCGCAGAGGCGGCCCCTGCGCGCTGCCCGCCCCCCTCCGGTCTCCGATGGGGTGTGAGGGTCCGCCAGGCTCTGCCCGTCGTCCGCAAGTCGAGCACGGGGTCGGGCGCGACGCGCAGTGCCAGACTTGCCCGGGACAGCGGGCTGGGACGCTGGCTTCGCAGGCCCCGGAGCTGTGCCGCAGGAGCGACACGCCCTGTTTGTGCACACGAGGCCCCGGCGGGCAGCGCTGGTGAGAGCGGATGAGGTCGGTGTGGGTTGAAGACCTGCGTCCAGGCCTGCCTCACCCGCTAGGCCCGCGGCTGCCACCGCTGCAGGGTGGGACTCCCCAGTGATGTGAGCATGTAGCAGGCAGTGGGGAATCTGCCCAGCGGATGATGTCGCGGGCTTTACAGAGCCTGATCCTTTCAGTCAGCAAGTGAAGTCTTGGCGGTCAGCAGTAATCCCAACCGGAGGACAAAGTCTTCCAGCCCGCCACTACCACCAGCACGTGTCTGCCCACATCTCCGTGACCACCCACCCTGAGAGGGGGCTCCTGGTGACAGGCTGGCACATGGCCTTCCAGCTGGCCTCCCCGTGTCCTCTGTCTGCACTCCCTGGGCTGCACCTCCCGTCTGGAAATGGCACCTTGGTTCCGCTAGAGACAGGAGCTCACAGAGGCCGGGCTTGTGAAGCAGTCCCTGCTAGCCGGTTGACCCCTCAATTTCCGTTGGCAGGAATGAGCAGCGTGCTGCACTCCCCCTATGGTTTCACTCATTGTCCCTCCCAGGAGAGAGTGTCCCCGTGCTGAAGACGGCCCTGCCGGAGGGCCCAGCGCCCTACAGCCCAGAGACGCACCGGCGGCACACGCTCTTTTGCGGGACTCTCGTCTTGCAGGCCCGGGCCTACGGGGGACCCCATGTCCTGGCGGTGGTGACCCACACGGGTAGGAGACAGTGCTCAGCAAACACCCACAGGAGAGGTGGCAGGGATGGGCCCACGGCCCCATACCCAGACCTGCTGCTGACCTGCATGGGACCTGGGCAGCTGTCATTGCTCCTTGGGCCTCGGTTTCCCCGGCAGTACCAGAAGAAGCTGGGCAAGCATTTAGGCTAGAGTGAGTGGACAAGGGATGTGGCAGGCAGGAGAACCTGCCCCTCTTGCAGGGGCAGTTACTCCCAGCAGCCTCCTGCCACTAGGAAAGGGACTCAGTTTCCCTGCCTCCTTCTCAGGGTTCTACACAGCTAAAGGGGGGCTGGTGAGCTCCATCTTGCATCCCCGGCCCCTGAACTTCAAGTTCTACCGGCACAGCATGAAGTTCATGGCTGCCCTCTCCGTCCTGGGTGAGTCCCCTCCCCACCCCACGCTGCCAGTGGCCCCACTGCCTGGCCCCGGTCCCACTCAGTCCCTGCTCTGTGTCCCCAGCTCTCCTGGGCACCGCCTACAGCATCTTCATCCTCCACCACAACCAGGTCTGTCTCGGGGGGCCTGTGAGGTGGGGGCGGGTGGGAGCTGCACCGGGCCAGGCCGGTGGCACTCATGGCGCTTCCTGCCAGGTGCCACTGACGGAGATCGTGATCCGGGCTCTGGACCTGGTCACCGTGGTGGTCCCGCCCGCCCTGCCGGCCGCCATGACGGTGTGCACGCTGTATGCCCAGAGCCGCCTGCGGAAGCAGGGCATCTTCTGCATCCACCCGATGCGCATCAACCTGGGCGGCAAGCTGCACCTGGTGTGCTTTGACAAGGTGGGACCTGCAGCACGGGCCGTGGGGCAGGGACCCAGGGGCCGCCCTGGTGGACTGAGTGCCGGGTGCCAGACACTGTCCAGAGGTGGGGACACTCGGGGGGCCCCACCCAATGTCCAAAGCTCTTATTTGTTTGATCAGAGCACCGAGGGAGTGCACTGTGGCACTGCCAGGCTCGGCGCACCACACCAGGGTGCTGAAGGGAGGGAGCGGGGATTGCTGAGGTGGTCAGTGGGGGGCCCCAGCGAGAGGGAGTCTGTCACAGAAGGCTGCTCCAGACAGAGGAGAGGCACTGGGAGCCGTGAGACGGGTGGGATCGCATCACCTGAGTGGTGATGCCCCCGGCTGGCGACAGGCAGGCCACTCCTGGACCCAAAGGGAGATTTCACAGTGAGGACTGTCCCCCATGCTGGCAAAGGGCTCCTGGTATAAGGGGGCAGCTGAAGTGCAGTATGGAAAAGGCCCTCGTTCCTTCTCTCCCCTCTTCATTCATTCCACAAGCATGTGGAGCACTCGCTGTCTTCAGGCAAGTTCCCCTCCAGCTCCCAGACACCTCCAGAAGGAGTGAAGTCAGGCCTAGGGGCCAGGGGGGAGGGGGGGTTGCGGAGAGCAAGGGGAGCCCACAGAAACAGTGGCCTGGGCTGAGCCCCGGTGGCGTAGTGGTTGTGCGCGGGACTGCGGCCCACTGGGATGGAGGTTCGATTCCAGCTCCACGGAGCAAAGGCTGGGCCTCCTACTCCCACCACCTGAGGGCAGTGATGCCCCCCAAAATTAAAAAAAAAAAAAAAGAAACAGTGGCCTGTCCCAGTCCAGCTGGGGCTCCCAGACAAGGCCCCCAGCCAGGCTCACCGCCACCCTGCCCCTGCTGCAGACAGGCACCCTCACAGAGGACGGCTTGGACGTGATGGGTGTAGTGCCCCTGAAGGGGCAGGTGTTCCTGCCGCTGGTCCCAGAGCCCCGCCACCTGCCTGTGGGGCCCCTGCTCCGAGCACTGGCCACCTGCCACACCCTCAGCCAACTCCAGGACACTCCAGTGGGCGACCCCATGGACCTCAAGATGGTGGAATCTACAGGCTGGGTGAGAAGGTCAAGCAGCCCAGCCCCACCCCCCGCCTCTGGGCAGCTCAGGCCCTCAGCCAGCCGACCTTGCCTCCTTCCAGGTCTCCCCAGGGCGGTCTCCTGCTTCCCGGGAGGAAAGCAGGCTGGGGCAGATGGGGAGTCAGGGGTCCGCGTCACCCCACCAGGGACAAAGCCAAAGTGTAGACACAGTCTGCCCCATCCCACAGCCCAAACGATTCACTACTGCACCGCACCGCCTCTGCAAGTCTAGCTCAAATCTCTCCTGATGCCTCTTCTGGCCAACCGTCTTTGCCTGTTTGCCAGGTCCTGGAGGAGGCGCCGGCAGAAGACCGGGCCTTGGACACCCAGGTCTTGGCGGTGATGAGACCCCCGCTTGGGGTGTCCCAGCTGCAAGGAGCGGTAAGCCAGGGGTGTCCGGGGGCAGGGCCGAAAGGTCAGCTCTCCGCAGCACCTCAGTGGTCTCTCCGCCCACAGGAGCGCCCGGTGCCCGTCAGCATCCTCTGCCGCTTCCCTTTCTCGTCCACCCTGCAGCGCATGGGCGTGGTGGCGACCTGGCCAGGGGCCACACAGCCCGAGGCTTACGTCAAGGGTTCCCCGGAGCTGGTGGCGAGCCTCTGCAGACCTGAGACAGGTGACTGCTCGGGTGTGGGCACGCAGGGGCGGGGCGCAAGCCTCCTCCCTCTGACGCCTGCCTCTCCCTGCCAGTGCCCGCCGACTTTGCCCAGATGCTGCAGAGCCACACCGCTGCCGGCTACCGCGTGGTGGCGCTCGCCAGCAAGCCCCTGCCGATCACGCCTGACCTACGGGCAGCCCGGCAGCTAACGAGGTGGGCCCTAGGTCCCCCACCCCCAATCCCCTCGAGGACTGGGCTGCAGGCAGGCCCTCGGGGGCCGGGGGAGGAGCTCTGACCTGGGGCTGCCCGTGCCCCCCAGGGACACTGTGGAGCAGGAGCTGAGCCTGCTGGGCCTGCTGGTGCTGAGGAACCTGCTGAAGCCACAGAGCACGCCGGTGATCCAGGCCCTGCGGAGAACCGGCCTGCGCACCGTCATGGTCACGGGTATGGAGCAGGGAGGTCCCTCCCCATGGCAGCCCTCCCGGGTGGCCCGTGTGCCCCCCATTTAACAGATGAGGCAGGTGCGGCTCAGGGTCGGGGAGCCCAGGCCCGGTCTCAGATGGCCCGGGTTCTAGCCCGGCTACTCGCCAGCTGGGTGGTGACCTTCTGGGTCCCACTGCCCACCTCTGAGAATCGGGAACCATGATGCCAGTCTCCGAGGTTGTGATTGGTGTGTGGAGTCAAAAAGTCCTCTGCCTGAGAAGCACCATAGCCGCGTAAGCGGCCGCGGACACCCCCTTTCCAGGAGACTCCTCTCTGGGAAACTGGAGCACAGACCCCAGTTTCTTCTGAGTCCCCTGGGCACCTGCTTTTATACACAAGGAGCCAGGTGGTCAGGGGTGTGGGTAACTCACCCAGCTTGTGAGTGGTGGCGTGCCACACCTTGAAGGGTCAGAGTAAGGACCCTGACCTTGCCCCATGCTCCCCAGGGGACAACCTGCAGACGGCAGTCACTGTGGCCCGGGGCTGCGGCATGGTGGGTCCCCAGGAGCGCCTGGTCATCGTGCACGCCACGCTCCCTGAGCAGGGCCAGCCTGCCTCGCTGGAGTTCCTGCCTGTGGAGGCCTCTGCAGCCATGAATGGGGCTAAGGTGAGGCTGTCCGAGTCCCCAGCCTTACCCCTCTGCCACCTGCCTGGTCCCACCTCACTGGTGTGGTGTGGCTAGGGGGCATCTAAGTTGAGCTTCCTTGGTCCCCAGGACCCTGTGCAGGCCGAGAGCTACACCCTGGAGCCAGACCTCCGCTCCCGCCACCTGGCACTCAGCGGGGCCACTTTCAGCATCCTGCTGAAGCACTTCCCCACGCTGCTCCCCAAGGTAGGATGGCCGGCCCCTCCCAGCTCAGCAGAGACCTCTTTTTGGCATGTCCCTGGTGGCCGCCTCAGCCCTCCCCGCCTTCCCTGTGCCAGGTCCTGGTCCAGGGCACAGTCTTTGCCCGCATGGCCCCCGAGCAGAAGACCCAGCTGGTGTGCGAGCTGCAGAAACTGCAGTGAGTGCTGTGCGGGCGGGCTGTGGGGGTGAGCCTGCCCACAAATCCGGCCTCCCTGCCCAGGTGTAGGAGAGCCGCCATCACCAGGCAGGCCCTCCTCGGTGTGTTGAAAACAAGCCCAGCGCCTGTTCACAGAATACATGAAGCCCGCGTGGGCGGAGGGCCAGGGCCAGGTGCCCACTGACAGTGGCAGAGCACGACTGTTTCTGGCTGGGGTCTTGGTGGGAGCGGATTAGCAGGCCTTTCTTCCCTGATGTCCCTGGGTGGATTTGAACTGCCCGCTTTGATTCCTTGGTGGTTGTTTGGAACCCGGGCTCACCCCCAGTGCGGGGTGGAGCGCTGTACCCCGGGGCCGGGGCTCCAGGCAGAACACCGAGCACAGACCGTGGGCATCCCAGCCATTACTCAGGAATACAGGAATCCTTTCTTCTCCCAGCAAACCTGGGAGCTGCTAAAGGAGGGGTCACACACCCAGAGCCAGGGCAAGACCCAGGCTCCACCTGCCTGCCCCTCCCTGCCAGGTACTGCGTGGGCATGTGCGGGGATGGTGCCAACGATTGCGGGGCCCTGAAGGCAGCTGACGTGGGCATCTCGCTCTCCCAGGCCGAGGCCTCTGTGGTCTCCTCCTTCACCTCCAGCCTGGCCAGCATCGAGTGTGTGCCCACGGTCATCAGGTGAGGGGGCGGGGCTGGCAGGCGAGAGTTCTGGGACATCAGCCCTGCTGGCCCCTAACCCCCACGCCCCTGCCCCAGGGAAGGCCGGTGTTCTCTGGACACGTCGTTCAGCGTCTTCAAGTACATGGCGCTGTACAGCATGATCCAGTTCATCTCTGTCCTGATCCTCTACACGGTGAGGGCCAGCGAGTGGGCAGAGGGCCAGCGAGTGGGCAGAGGGCCAGCCAGGCGTGGGAGGAGTGGGGTTCCAGTCCTGGAGATGAGGCTGCATGAGGTGAGGGGAGCCCACGGCTGAGTCCATGCCGACTCCCAGACAAGTGCTTAATCAGCTGGCCCTTTTGGCACAGTAAGTCCCCCCAAATGGGAGCCACTGTCACATGCTGAACTTTAGTCCCTGTTCTTGGGCGAGGTTCTATCTTTGGGGAGAGAGAGCCAGAGGCCGGGCAGGATTGAGGCAACCGGAAATACTTGGCGGGACACTGAGTTGGGTCTTTTTCCCCCGGCCCTGCTTCCCCAAAATGAGGTGACATCAGGAACCTTACATCTGCCCACCAAAAATCCAGACACTTCCCCCAAGACAGGAGTCCTTACCCGCTAAGCTCAGGGTCCCCAAGGCTGAGCGGCACCTCCATCACCCAGCTGAGTTACCGAGGGCAGGGGAACTGCCCCTTTGGGTGGACGGAGTGCCCCTGGGCTGAGAAAGGTGTCTCCCAGAAGGCAGGGTTCTGTCTCCCAACCAGACCTGGGGCTCACCTCCTTGGACTGGGTGAGGTGGAAGGAGGACCGGCTAAGGCCTCGGGCCCTCTGCCTGCAGGTCAACACCAACCTGGGCGACTTGCAGTTCCTGGCCATCGACCTGGGCATCACCACCACGGTGGCTGTGCTCATGAGCCGCACGGGGCCGGCGCTGGTGCTGGGCCGGGCACGGCCACCGGGGGCCCTGCTCAGCATGCCCGTGCTGGGCAGCCTGCTGCTGCAGGTGGCCCTGGTGGCTGGCATCCAGTTGGGAGGCTTCTTCCTGACCGTGGCCCAGCCTTGGTGAGTAGTGAGTAGGACTCCGCCCAGCTCCCCGGCATCCTTGTGGTTGCCCCCTGCCTCGCCCCTCCCACTGCGCTCACGCCCCGCCCCCTGTGCCCAGGTTTGTGCCTCTGAACAGGACCGTGCCCGCCCCGAACAACTTGCCCAACTATGAGAACACGGTGGTCTTCTCCCTGTCCAGCTTCCAGTACCTCATCTTGGCCGCTACCATGTCCAAAGGGGCGCCCTTCCGCCGGCCGCTCTACACCAACGGTGCTGGGCCCTGGGGGGCAGGGGGTGGGGAAGGGGCTCAGGGCGTGGCGGGGTGGGTGTGCTGTGGGTGTGGCCCGCTGGCCTAATGGATTCTCCTCCCCACCCCCAGCGCCCTTCCTGGTGCTCCTGGCTTTGCTGGGCTCCATCCTGGTGGGCCTCATCCTGGCCCCCGGCCTCCTGCAGGGCCCGCTGGCCCTCAGGAACATCACCGACACGGGCTTCAAGCTGCTGCTGCTGGGTCTGGTGGCCCTGCACTTGGTGGGGGCCTTCCTGCTGGAGGTGGGGCCCGGCCTGGGGTGGGGTGGGGCTGGGGCCAGGCGGGGGGCGAGGCTCGGTTGCAGGGCCCTCTACAGACTCCTGTCTCCGCAGAGCGTGCTGGACCAGTGCCTCCCCTCCTGCCTGCGGTGGCTCCGGCCCAAACGGGCCTCCAAGAAGCGCTTCAAGCAGCTGGAGCGGGAGCTGGCCGAGCAGCCCTGGCCGCCGCCCCCCGCCGGCATCCAGAGGTAGTGCAGGTCCCCGCCAGGGCCACCGCCCTGAACACTGGACTTCAGGCCTTCCCGCCACACACTGGACTCTCCCTCCAGAGACACCACCACCTCCTGCAGCCCTGCTGCCCCCAGGCCATCAGCCTGGCTGTCCCTGCCCCCAGCCTGGGGATGCACTGACTGTTTTTGCCCCTTGGTTTGAACCACTCCACATGCAGACAGCAGCCGCCCTCTCAGCGGCTGTCCATGTAGCAAATAAAGTCATGCTATTTTCTGGCGCAGCGCACCCTCCCTGTCCCTGGGCCGGGAGCCGGTGGCTCCCCTGGTGCTGTGGGGTGGGTTCCCACCAAGGGCACACCAGCTGCCCTCGGAGCTCCCAGGTCACACGGGACAGCTCCCACTCGGCCAGGGAGCTGCTCAAAAACCAGCCCAAATGGCCTGGTCACAGGAGAGCAAGTGGGAGCAGGGCTTGGGAGGGCCTGCGGTTCCTGGTCTGACGGCTGACGTGCCCTCAGCTGGCTACGTAGTTGGGCACAGGCCCACGGTCCTATAACCCTACCACCCCCACTGTGGGGAGAAAGAGGAGGCAGTCTTCTCCATGAAATCAGGCAGCCTTGGAAGCCCAATGGTGACACCCTCTGTCCCAGTGACAGATACAGTGACAGAGGGTTCTGGAGTTTGGTTGTGCCCATTTTACAGATGGAAAAGCTACAGCATGGAAGTTCTACAAGGAGGGAGAAGGGGGTCTGATTCCCTCCAGTGTCCACACTGAGCCCTGGGGAGCGAAAATGCTTCTCTCAGCCATGTGCTCACTGAGTGTCAGCACCCAGTAGACGTGTCACCGGAGCCAGCTACCTTCCCCACCACCCCACACTCTGGGACACGGTGGCCTAGTTCCTGCCTCCGATGAAAATCTGGCCTCAGAGCCCATATCTCCCAGCCCGAACCCCAGGTGCCGTCCCCTGACCTCATAGCACGCACGCTAACCCAGCCCTGCTTCGTGGGAAATGCTGCCCAGTCACCGGGTTCACCTGCTGGGCCGGGGGGGTCTGGGAAGGGCTGGTCACTGCCCCCAAAGTATCCTTAGCTCCTGGAGCCCTGCAGCAGCTCTGAGTCTGCCAGAGTGGAAGCCCATTGACCCCATGGACCCAACCTGGGGAGGGGGGCGTGGGGCTGAGAGTGCCCGGAATCCAGAGGAGCCTCCAGCCACGATGGATTTGGGGCTGCTGGTGCAGCTAATTAAAGGGGAGGCTGCAGGGGTCTGGGTTCAAATCCCTGGCCTGTCCTTAGCTGAGAACTCCTCACTGTCGGGCAGTCTCGGCCCAGGCACAGGGAGTCGTGATGAAGTGAACACACGCTCTGCCCAGGAACTGCTCCGAACCCAGTCCAAGGGGCTGGCCGTGGGGGAGCCAAACCACGCAGGAAGGAGGAGCAGAGCTTGGAAGGCGGTGGGTACAAGAGATCCACCTGGGTGGGGTGGAGGCCCAGAGCTTTGCGAGGCCAGCTGCCGATGGAAGGGTACAAAGCTGGCCAGGTGATGGTGGGAGAGGCTGGAACATGTCAGGGCCAGAGGCTGCAGCAGAGCGGGTTGGAGTGCATGGGCCCCGCAGAAGGCGGCTTAGGGCTTCCCAGGAGAACAGGCAGGCGCAGGGCCACTCTCCCTAATGAGGCTGAGGACAACCCGGCCACGATGGTGTCAAGGGCGCCCAGTCAACACAAGGTGAGCGGGCTGCTGGCCCACAGGGAAATGTGCCAGGTCTCGGGGTACCAGCCCCACAACCAAATGGGCCCAACAGGCAGATAAAGAGACATCAGACAAGACCAAATATGCAAGGGCTCACCTTGGCCTGCATGCCTCCAAGAACCAAGTCGGCTCAGAGAGAGAATAGCGTTCAACAGAGGCTTGTATACTGTCAGGGGGTGCGAGGCCTCCTAATGACAGTTCAGCACACACGTAACAAAGTGAACTGACCCTGAGAGGTCCCTGGACTTATGGGAGGAGTCACCTAACCCCAGGGGCGGGGGGGGGGGGGGGTGTGGCTGTCTTCAGAGTCCAGAGAGCAATAGCAGGGGTCTGCTCCTTCCGTTACAACTGCTGGCTATGTAGCAATCAGCCACGTGCTTGTCAGAGGGAACTTTAAGGGAGCCCAATTTGGGGAGTATATAGTGGGGAACATTCATTATGAAAATATGATTGGGACTCTCCAACGCAAGGGTGAAGGCCTCCCGCCACCCCAGGAACCCAGCCTGCCAGGCTTTGTGTGTGTGTGTGTGTGTGTGTGTGTGTGTGGCATCACTGCCGTCTGGTGGGAGTAGGCAGCCCAGCCTTGCTCCTGGAGAGCTGCTGCTGGATTTGAACCGTCAACCCTGGGGGCTGCAGTCCTGCACACAACCACTACGCCACCAGGGCTCAGCCTTGCCAGGCTTCTTGAGATGACAATAAAGAATTCATCCATATGCATGCTCTTCCCGTTCTCTGCTTGCCACATTGTGAGTCGGCCAGGAGCAGGAGGAGGACTTCTTGGAAGAAGTAGGCTTGGAAATGAGGCTGGGATCAGTGGAGAAAAGAGGAGGCAGAGTTGGAGCCTGGACGAGGACATAGGCCTGAACCCAAGTTCAGACTAGAGAAACAAATTTATAAACACGCATATGGATATAAGAGAAAGGTACAGGAGGAATGGAAAATTGAGAAAGCATCCCAACTCAGTCCAGTCCAAGGTCATAAGTCTGATATTAGCCCACATGTCCAATACCAGTCTATAAAGTCTCCTTCCGACTCAGGAAGCACGTGCAATGACACCAGGACAATCGCAGGCCATTGGGTGCAGAGTCTTGTGTATCCAGTGGTGGTAGAAGCATCCAGGGGTTGGCAGGGGTCTCCCCGTGGCTCCTCGTTTCCAGGGCTCAGGGTCCATCAGCAGTATCCATTGGTGGTAGAAGCATCTCAGCACTGGCAGGGGTCTCTCGGTGGCTTCTCCAGCCCCAGAGGTCTGGTTCCCTCAGGGCAAGCCCATGTGGCTTCTCCTTCGGCATCTCCAGGTTCCAGGACTCAGGATCTATCAGCATGCCACCATCTTCTCTTGTTGGTATACCGACTCCAGGAAACTGAGTCAAGCCTCTCTTCTCCAATCTGGGAAGACTTCCCAGAGTTCTCAGGAGAAAGCCATGCTCACACAGAGGCCTCATTGGCTATCTCCAGATTGACAGACTAGACTCCACCCCTACACTCCCAATCATGAAACGGGCATCAAGCCCATGACTGATTGCCACACCAAGACTGACCACACCCAAACCATCAGGAACTCGGACTGCTGATGGGCCTGTGTGTTTCAGAGGAGAACAGAGTCCCAAAAGCTTTGCGATGTCAGCATGCCAGGCCTTCTCCAAGGGTGCTTTGGGGTGGGATGGCACACCTTTGGTGAGAAGCTGAGCCCTTCACTGTTCGCACCAAGCAGGCACAGTAGCAGCCTGGGAGGCCGCATGTCCAAGGCCGAGGCCTGCCTGCCACCTGCGGAGCAGCACGCTGTGCACGAAACTGGACTCGCTGGTCGGAGGGGGCATTTTGAAGTGCCAGCGTGGCTTCCTCTTGTTGTGAAGTGACTTCAAGTCGGTCCGACCCACAGCAACCGCGTGCGTACAGAAACACCCCTGCCCAGTCCTGTGCCAGCCTCACAAGGGTCCCTCTGCCTGAGCCCGGGTATGCAGCCACCATGCCAGTCCCTCTCGTCGGGATGCACCCTTCACTTCCCCTCCACTTTGCCAAGCAGAAGGTCCTCTCCAGGGACTGGCCCCTCTGGTAACATGTCCAAATTACCTCCTAAGGCAAATTCGTGCTTCTCAGGAACACTTTGGCCTGACTTCTTCTGAGACAGGTTTGTCCTTTGTTTTTTTGTTTGTTTGTTTGTTGTTTTTGTGGGCATCACTGCCTCTGGTGGTCGTGGGCAATACCCAGTGCTGCTCCTGAGAGCCGCCACTGGATTTGAACCGCCAAGCCCATGGGCCACAGTCCCACACTCAACCACTTACGCCACCAGGGCTCAGTCCTCAGGTTTGTCCTTTGGGTGTGACTTGACGAGACTACATTCCAGGGGATGGTTCAGTCAGCTTGGGGGGAGATTTGGGGATCAGCTTCAGTAGCCCGGTCATACCTCAGATCCTTGGGGGTCCTCCCATGGCCCCTGTGCCTGCTCCTGGGTCTGTGCTGCTCCTCAGAACATAGAAGGAAGTGGGCTGAGGACCCCCTGGCACCGAGTGGCATCCAAAACCCACTCCCCCACGGGATTGCATCTGCCAGAAGTGGGTCAGGAGCCCCCCACTGGGACCGCATGCACACAGAGGGAAACGTCGCCCGTCCTGCAACAGGCTCCCCACGCTTAAGTTTGAGCCCGTTGTGGCAGCCCCTGCGTCCATCCGTCTCATCGAGGCCTTCCGCTTTTCCTTGTCCCTCTGCTTTGCCAAGAAAGATACGGCACCCCTCTGGGGACTGAGCCCTCCCAATAATACACTTTAGGGGATATGAAGACCCTAGATGCTTAGAGACCCGCCGTACATGAGGGCACACAGATGCCACTCAAGGTGACCGCACCACCCAGCCCAGACACTGCCCAAAGAAGGTGGCCGTTGCCACGTGAGGGCGTCGAGAGAGCACGGGAACACAGGTTACAGAGTCAGCCACCCAGACACCAGCCGGGCCTGTATCCCACAACTGCCTCTTCTCAAAGCTCCCTGCACTTGATTGTTGACCAAGCCATCACTCAGGAGTTGCTTCCTAAGCACAGTTCCGCCCTCTCCTGGCAGCCTGTGGGTATTGTGGTGGCTTACTGATGGGACACCGGGAGCCATGCCACCAGCCTTTCGAAGCCATCATCAGGAGACCTTCCCCAGGTCTTCGAGACCCAGAGGCTTCCGCCGCCGTTATGTGTGGGGCTGCCAACTGCAGGACCAGCCATCTGAAACCACAGCTGCTCCCTGGAAGAAAGCGAAGCTTTCTCCTTGCCAAGAGTTACCTCTCAGAACCGATCCTGGAGGACTGGACTCTCAGGCGGAGGTCGGACTGGGTTTGTGGTCCAGAATCAGAACGGGCCAGGAGGAAGAGGCTGTTGTTCCTTCCAAATGTCAGACAGCTCCTGATCCTGGAGCGAAGGAGCCTGATCAGTAACCCCCTCAACTCGAACGAGACAGGTGGACTGCATTTGGTACAGACTCCTCCTGGAAGACTCCTAGGCACCCTTGAGGCAGGAGAAGGGCCTTGTGGCTTCCCGAGCCCGTCACTCTGCAGGAGTGATAGGAATGCCCCCTCCTTCTCCCTGGTTTCCAACGGCTGGCCTTGGGGATCCCAGGCACTCCTAACCACGAAGCTGCTGGTCAGGCTACCTGCAGGGGGACCCTCATGCTGGCAACGACTGAGGGGTCACGCAGGCCTAGGCAGCTGCCAGGGCTCAGAACGAATGTTGCCGCAAGATTCCATCATTCCCCACAGGTGCATCCCATGCCAGCGGCTCTCTCGCCCCACCGGCATGGCAGAAGGAAATTGAAAGGACAGAGCCTATCCTGGCCATCCACACCCAGGCAGAAAAGGCCAGGGGTCGATTAACATAGGGAGCAAGTGATTCGCTGAGTCAACAACAGCTGAGCTTCTTAGCTGTCCCCTTCTGAATGTTAGCCACTAGAGACCTCAGGAGGGCCAGCAGGATGTCATCTGATGGGAGCCTGAAGAGCAGCCCCCCCCCCTTACCGCCTGTGGGAAGGCATTCCAAATAAGGCTGGGGAGAAGCCCCTCCTCAGAGCTGAGTGGACTTTCATGGCAACCCTGTCCCTTTGAACCCTAATGATGGGTCAGTCACTGTAGGCAGAAAGCCACAGGTCATCGAAAAGACAGAAGAGAAAGAAAAGATCAAAGTGGACGTCAGAGGAAACTCTGAAACCTGCTCTTGAACAAGAGGGTAGCTAGGGCAGGTGAAAAGGACAGGAAAGGTCAGGGGCAGCTCAAGAAGACAGAGGAAGTATCAGATTGGAATGTACAAAGACTTGGAACTGGAAAGCTGAAAAAGAAAGACGCGCTCAGCGTAGGTCAAGCCAAAAGAACTGCCGGGGTGGAGCTCAGACCTGGAATTGCAAGGTTGAAAGGGCCCAAGGGCAAAGCATTGACTGGTGCAAGAAGCACTCAAAGACTGGAGGAACAGACGGACTGGAGTAAAGACCATTGGTTTGGAGTGGCGATACCAGGAGGGGACGGGAAGGTGAGGGGAGAAAGGGGGTTCGATCACAAGGGTCTACATCTAACCCACTTCCCGGGGGACGGAAAGCAGAAAAGTCGGTGAAGGGAGACATCCATGAAAAAATAATAACAATTTATAAATTACCAAGGGTTCAGAGGAAGGGAGGGTGGGAGGATGGGGGGAAATGAGGAGCTGATACCAAGGGCTCAAGTAGAAAAAATGTTTTGAAAATGATGATGGCCACAAATATATAAATGTGCTTCACACTATGAATGGATGGATTGTAATCAGAGCAGTATGAGCTCCCAATAAAGTGATTTACCCAAAGAATTGGTATGGAAAAGTGATTGTGGGAGCAATTGTATAATTAATGTGATTGAACTCTGGAATGATATGCTAGATGTATTAAAATAAAGAAAAAAAGGGGCTGAGCCCTGGTGGCATAGTGGTTGTGCGTGGGACTGCGGCCCACTGGGATGGAGGTTCAATTCCAGCTCACAGGAGCAAAGGCTGGGCCTCCAATCCCACCACCAGAGGGCAGTGATGCCTAAAAAAAAGAAAGAAAGAACTGGTTAGCATTCAGCCTTTCAAGAGAGTGCATAGGACTTCTTCCAAGAAGGCCCCTTCTCCACGGTGTGCCCTGTACCTGTTGTCAAGAGAGACAGTCCCTGGAGTCAGAGGAAGGTCCTCGATGAGACAGATGGACACGGTGGCGACAACAGCGGCTCTAAGTGTCGTCGTGGGCGGGGGCAGTGCTTCGTTCTGTGGTCCAGGGGTGGCTGTGAATCAGAGCCCACGGATGTCGCCTCACAGCCACAACAAGCTATTGTTTAACTGGAAGGTGGCCCGGGGAGCCAGTGACTTCACGGTCCCAAAGGAAACCTCCCTGCAGATGGGATGGACCGGCGCCATCTCAAGCCCACGCGTACAGGCATCTGGCCTTCCCAATCCAATCCATCTGCAGACGAGAGGCCTGGGGCACAGCTCAGTTAAGGCCTGGAACGTCCCTGGGAGCTTAGCTCCCTTGACTCCAGAGCCCGTGATCTCCCACTGGCCGCCGGAGCTGGCCGACCACCCCTGGCCTCTCAGTGTGTGAGAGGCTGCTGCCCCTCTGGCAGGGGAGTGGGGAGCAGGGAGAGCGTCCACAGGCCCAGTTCCCTCGATTCCAATTGCATCCCCCACTCACCAATGCCTGAATGCCCTTCCTCTGCCCCTCAGCGACTGTCCTTACCTGCCTGTCGTGGACACGCAAGACATTGTGCCTCGGTTTCCACATTTGAGAGATGAGGATCATTTGCAAGATGGGGTGAAAAAGAGCACCAAAGGGAGGGGTTACTGTGAGGATTAAACAGAAAGGAGACCCTGGCATGCAGTGAATGTCACCATCCTCTGGGCCTCCCCTTACCCACCCTGCCACGAAGTGAAGTGGAAGCAGACAGCCTAGGCTCGGATTGCTCAGATAACACAGCCTGCAGACCAGGAGGTGGGGGGCAGGGGGGGGAGGATCCCCCAGGGGTTTGTGCTCTCCCTCCTTCTCCTACTTGCCTGTGGTCACTCACAGGCCACCTCCTGCCCCCTCCCCAAACACTACAGCCTCTGTCTGGACTCTAGGAGCCAGAAGATGGGTAACAGCGGCAGAAAGGACCTGAGAGCCAGGACGCTGGAGCTGGCTGTGCTGAGGCCACAGTGTCCACCCCACCCCCACACAAACTTTGCAAGTGGTAGGAGGAGGGTGTCTCCTTATCTCAGAGGTAGGACTGGCAGCAGTGGCTGCAGGGACTCAGCGAGGGCTGGGCTGACCCCCAGAGGTCCCGTGAGCTCCAGCGGGAGGAAGTCCCTGCCTGCTACAGATCCCCAGACAGGGCTGACACGGCACCAAGCCAGTTGTCACTGCTTGCACCAGCTCTGTCTGACTGAGGGTGGGTGTGGAGTCTAAGAGGGAGGGAGCTGGGGCAAGCCTGGGACTGGGGGTTCACATTGGGGAGCACCCTCCTCTGCTCCTCCTTCTTCCCTGCAGTCCCCACAACTGTCACCCACTGCAGCATACTCCTGGACAAGGCTGGGGGGCTCCAGAGGCAGGGGGCCACACCTCCCCAATCTAGTCTTTCTCAGGAGAATGGAGTGGACAGGTCATTCAGTCCACAGATGTCCACTGAACTGCTTCTCGGAGCTTGGCACTGTGCCTGGTGACACACTTCATCCATCATGAAGCCAGGGACAGGGACCAGACTCAGCTGGTCACAAACCTAAGATAAAGTGACTAGATTTTAAATGGGACATCACTGACTTGGGGCCAAGGGGGAAGGGTGGTTCTTGATTTAAAATTTGGTCTATAGGGAGCAACAAAAACGTTCAAAGAAAAAAATAGAAAAAAATGTTGATAGAACACAAAAATAGTATTGTAATATATTTATCTTAATTTTATTTTGTTTTTGTTTTTTGTTTGTTCTTTGGGTTTTTTTTTTTGCATCATGCCCTCTGGTGGTGGGAGTAGGAGGCCCAGCCTTTGCTCCTATGGAGCTGGACTTGAACCTCCATCCCAGTGGGCCACAGTCCCACGCACAACCACTATGCTACCGGGGCTCAGCCCCTTATTTATCTTAATTTTAAAACACTCCGGGACGTTGTTAAATTGTTAAAAAGTGGGACATCTGGTCACTTTAACCTGAGAGCAAGTTGACAGCTGGGTGCAGTCAAGCAGAAGGTGTCTCCCGTGAGATGGGAGGAAGGAGGGACCCCCCGGAGGAGTCTGCACAGAGGCCAGGAGGAGGAAGTCGCTGGAACAGAAGCCCTGGGGCAGGTCAAAGGAAAAATACAACTTAGCTAAGAGCTCTTCGGTGGCCTTGTTGGAAATAAGGGAAGAAGCCGCTTATTCTTTCGGCGTGTCTTTCGAGCCCTGTGGGCTGCCCAGAGAAGGACGTGTCTCGGGAGAAGAGCCGTCCGAATGCTCGCCAGGAGGGAGGGTGGCGAGACCTCACCGCACGCACTTTGAACGTGTCAGCAGACGGTTCCTGGGAAAGGACCTCGTGCTTGGTGAAGCTGGGGGGGAGGGGGGGGCAGTGGCAAAGAGGAAAACCTTCGGGAAGATGGATGGACCCTGCGGCTGCCACAATGCGCGCAAACCGAAGAAGCAGGGTGAGGACGGCCTGGACTGGGCGGTGTTTCGTCTTGTTCTACATAGCGAACGGGCCGACGGCACAGGCAGTGACGCTGGTGCTGTAGAACCTGGCTAGGGTCACCCTGCAGTCACCACTGGACCGTGAACTGCAAGGCGAGCGGCTCAAACCCATCAGCCACTCCGCGGGAGGAAGAGGAGGCTGTCTGCGCCCCTGAAGATGGACAGCCCGGGAACGCTGCCTGGGGTTCCTGAGAGTCCTGGAGAGACCAATGCTCTCAACAGCAGTGGGCCTGGGGGTTTTAGTGGCAGAGAGGTTGTGGCAGTCACCGAATCTGGTGTCCATTTGTGGATTAAGAGTGTCAGGGTGGAGTCTAGCCTGTCAATTGGGAGACAGCCAATGAGACCTCTGTGTGGACAGGGCCTTCTTCTCTGAGAATTCTGGGAAACCTGGTACTTCCTTCTTGGAAGCAGGAGATACTCTCTCACTGCCATGGAGACACTCGACTGACAAGGTTGGCTCCCTCCCCCCGAGACATCCCCGAGGAGAAGCCACACAGACCTACGCTGATGTGGCCAGAAACCTGGACCTCGAGAAGCCACCTGGAGACTCCTGCCAGTGCAGAGATGCTGACCACACCGCTGGATCCAAAGACATTCTCCCCACTGGCTTGTGGTCGTCCTGCATTTGACATCATTGCATGTATTTGGTGAGTCTGGAGAGGACATATAGACTGGCATCAGACCTAGGGACTAATATTGGACGTACGACCTTGGACTGGACTGGGCTGGGATGTTCTCTCAATGTTCCCTTCTATCCATATGCGTGTCTTTGAGTCTTGTTTCCCTAGTCTCCCCGGGCTGACACAGTGGTGACGCAGTCAAAAGCAGCCCCTTGCTCGGCGGGAGGAAGACGGGGCACTGTGTTTCTGTAGAGTCTCACGGGGTCACGGCCATAGAGTCAATGCCACTGACTCATGGGTTTCCGAGGGAGCAGAAAGCCCAGCCTTTCTCCCTCGGAGCTGACCATGGGGATGGCGGCCGAATGCTTAACCACGACACCACCAGGACTAGATGACAACCTTGGAAACCCTTTAGGCCAGCTCTCCCCCATCCCAGAGGGGTGCTTTGCATGGGACCAACTGGCTGGCAGTGGGATTGGTTGTCATGGTTTCACTGCTGATGCTGAAGAAATCTTACTTTGTCTCCGACAGAGTCCTTCTCAGAGAAGGCAGCTACCTCTTGAACCTGGAACTTCCAGTGAGCTTCCTCCCACCTTCTGAAGAAGGGCACACCTTCAGGAATCCTGCCAGAAGGGGACTGGAAACTGGGGAGTGGGGTTGGCAGGGGGATGAGATTGGCTATGATTGGGAGGGTCACCTGATTTGCATTTCAAAGATGTCCCTCTGGAGGGATGAGATGGGGGCAGATGAGTGTGGAGCCTCAGGGTCCAGCCTAGCACCCAGCAGGGCTTGTGCCTTGGCCAGGGCAGTGGGTGGGTAGCTGGCCAGGAAGCTGGGTGGGAGATAGGGCTGAGGGGAGGATTGGGAGGTAGGGAGTGTGGGCCTGGATCTGGGAGAGTTGGAGGTGCCTGGGGGACATTGGAGGCACCAGGCCCAAGGAGCCTGTGGGCTGAGTCTGGCCAGGGCTGAAAGGCACGCTGCAGATGGAAGTCAACCTGGGGCATGTGCATGTAAGGGGTGCGGGGGGGGCGGGGGGGGCTGCGGGAGAAGGGGCTTGTTTTCCTCCTCTGTGAAATGGGGGGACATGCCCACGTTACTGCCTCACTGAAGACCAGACGTGATGGACCAGATGAAGAGTTATGCACTGTGTAAAGCGTGGGCGGGCTCTGCTGGTGCCCCCTCCCACCAAGGACCCCCTCAGCCCCCCAGTAGAGGACCAAGGGCCCCAGGGTGCGGCCTGGCTGCCTACGTGGAGGGCTCGCGTTAGGACCCAGCGGAAGAGGGGTGTTGGAGGGCGGGCGCCAGCCCGTCGGGGGCCTGGAGGGGGGCTGCAATCGGGCAAAGGGGCGGCTCAGGCAGGCGGAGGAGGACGAGGAACGGGCGAGAGTGACCGAGTGACCCGGGCAGGTAGGCGGCTCATCGCACTCGGGGTGCTCTCAAGCGGGTGGGGGCGTCGGAGGGGTCCCAGGGGCGGGAACCGGACCTCTGATTCTGGGGGCCGGCCGGTCGTCGGGGCCCCGATCCTAGAAACTTCAGAGGGAGCGCTCCGAAGGAAGGCACTTGAAAAACTTGGGGTGGCTTGCTCTGGGGGAAGGGCCGGGGTGGAGGGAGGGGAGCCTAAGTTTGTGGGGAGCCAGAAGTGGGGCGTCAGGGTGTTGGATGGCTTTTGTTCTCCCGGGCGAGTGGAATGGGGACGGCGGGCGGGGCGGGGGGCGTTGGGGACAGAGACTCCTAGAGACAAAGAGAGACAGAGACGGGAGCGTGCCGGCGAGGCGAGTTTCCGCGGCAGATTGCTCCCAGCTGTGCGGCGGCGCGGCCACATCTGGCTTCCACCAGCCCACTCGGCCCCTGCCCAGGCCAGAGCCCTGCGCTGGCCGACCCAGTTTTGGATAGGGGTCAACTCTGGGAGGGCACCGTCCTGACCTCTCCCCCTACCCCCCAAACTCCTGGGGAGTGAGCCTCTGGGCTTGGAGACAGACATGGGCCTGGGGGTGGGGGTGGGCGGGGGGAGGCCTCTCTCCCGCACTGCTGCAGGAGGCCTCCCACCCACCCGGACTTTACGACTCTCCCCTCTTGGGAGGCCGCCAGGCCAAGCCTGGACCAGGGTCTCAGTCTTTCTGGGGCAGGGGAGAAGGAGGCCCGAGGGAGGTCACTGTGGGCACAGGAGCCCCAGAATCATGCAACCCCATCAGACTCCCTCTGGGGGCCTCCCCTTGAATGGTGACAGCTTCCACTGGCCTGGCTCCCAGCTGGGCCACTAGCCTGGGGTGGGGGGTGAGGAGGGAAAGGAAAGTGTGCAGTCTCTGGCTTTCAGATGGGGTATGCAGTGCTAGATGCCCGTCCCCCATCCTGCTCCCCATTAGACGATAGCTAGCCTTCTCTGTCTGCATCAGCATGGACAGCACTCCTGGATTGTCACTGGGCCATCACCAGGCCTTTCTTCCAATGCACCTCTGGGGGGTTAGACGCCCAGCAGGGTGATTGTCGTGCTCCAGGAAGGATCTTGAATGTATGAAATGGACAAGAGATTGGGGGGAACCTGGAGAAGACTCAGGATTGGGAGGAAAAAGAGAAAGATGCTATGTCTCCCCATTAGTCACTCCACCCTTACCCCTTTCCCCACCCACCCCCTGCCAAGGTGGTGGCAGAAATACAGCAAAGTGAGGGTTTCCAGTTAAAACTTGCTAAGTTAAGTTGTAGGGCGGGGCTTCTGCCATGCAGAGCTGGGTGGACGCTGTCCAGACGGCCCCTTCAGACAGAAGGCCGACAGAGACTGCTGTCCATTGAACTGGGCTTGGACACCAGGCCCTAGTGATTCTGATTCAGCCAGGGTCACTGTAGCCAGCATGGAGGGTGGACCAGACCAGGAGCCCTTGAACTTGAAGAACCTGGTGAAAGCTCTGGACCCATGTCCTCGCCCGCCCCCAAACCCCACTGAGACACACAAAACCGTTGCCACACAATGTCGGGGTGTTCAGAGAGCCCCCGGGCTGGGGGCCAGGTTGGTCTCTAACAGCTGCTATTCTAGGACTGAGAGAAGCCCTCTCCAGGCTCCGCCCTGAAGGCTTCCTGCTGCTGCAGAAAAACAGGGCTCCTTCTCGTGAGACAGCCAGGTCTTGGGAGGCCTGCAGGCCTGGCAGGAGCAGGCTTCTGGGGGCTGGGAGCCCTGCCCAGCCTGGCTGCTCCAGGCCCCCCAGGCCCAGGGGCACGTGGTTTCCTGCTGAGCTGGATGCTGGGGGCAGGGGGGCTAATTGGGAGCAGGTGGTGGACTTGGCCGAGGAGCGGAATCCAGACGGAGCGGAGTCCAGACCATGGCCTTAGCTGGCTAAGGCTGGGGTCCTGAGGACAAGCCTGGGGTCAGCGTCACGTGGTCAGCATAGCGGAAGCCTGGAGAGGTGCTGAGCCCCCGAGTAGGCTGTGGCCTGGTGAGGAAAGCAGGGTGGGGATTAGACATCTTCTGCGAGGGTTTTGTCCAGGTTAGCCCTGCAGCCCCATTAAAGGCCTTGCCACTTGTGACCTAAGCACAGGGTCACCAAGGGGTCCCCCAGCCCTCCAACCTGAATGCGGGGGTGGGGGACCCAGAAGCGGGTCTGCAGGCCTGGATTAGTGGGTCTGGGGTACAGTCTTCTCCCTCCTCTTTGGCCCCTCAGCCCTCTGACGCCATCCCAGCCCACCTGTGATGATGAAAGCTGCCTGCCTCTTCCTGCTGGCCCTGCCTGGTAAGTGGCGCCAGGCTGGGAATTGGAGGTAACCATCAACTGGGTACTGTTGCCCGCCCTGGAGTCCTGGCAGTGGTTGTGTTGGGCCTCTAACTGCAAGGCCAGCAGTTCAAGACCACCAGCTGCTCTGGGGAGAAAGACGAGGCTTCCTACTCCCGGAAAGAATTTGTCTAGGGAGCTGGTGGGCAGCTGTAGCCTGCCCCACAGGCTCGCTATATGCCGCATGGTGCATGGCTGAGTGTGGTGCTCAGCTCCCAGGTGTCCCGTCTACCGGGCTCCGGAGAAAGCTGGCCCGGGCCCTCCCTCCCTCTTCAGTAATGGGTAGGCAGGATTCTAGGTACAGGGCCACCTAGAGCTCATGCTTCTCTTCGTGGCATTCCTGGGTGCCAGTGTGCGGGAGGAAGGTGCACCAAGGCAGGGAGTTAGAAGGCTTGGATTCCTGGGAACCGAGTGTCCCATACGAGGGGGTTTCAAAGAGTTCATGGAAGAATCCTACTGGTTCATTCCATTTGGGCCCTTTGGGAGTATAGCGGGGGGGTGGGGGTGGTCTCTGTTGGAGCTATCAGTAGGGGTCCCTAAAGCCGTGTCACCCCTAACCTTTCACTCACTCATGCATTCATTCAGGGGATGACAGGCTGCTGGAATTGGCGCAGGGATCCTGCCATGGACCAGGCCCTGCCTTCAGGGAGCTGTCAGAGTAGGCAGAAAGAACACAGGGCCATGATGGATTTTAGCTTGTGCTAAGGGTCTGTGATGGAAACCAGCTTGGGGGGGGGGGGGGGAGCTGACAAGTGGCCCAGGTGACCCCTCAGCAGAGCCACCCGAATATCGCAGGAAGAGCCATGTGCAAAGGCCCTGGGGTAGGCAGTGGTGTGACAAGTTCCAGGAGAGGCAGGATGCCGGCAGAGAAGGCGGGAGACCATGTGTCTGAGCATCTTTACAGCCATGGAAGGAGTTTGGACTCTGGTTCTGAGATTCTCTGCTCTCGCGGGCCTGTCCTCCCAGAACACCTTGTGCCCCTGTTGCCCTTCCCCCATACTCTGCCTCCCTAGCAGGCCTGCTGGCTCAGGACCAATATGACCTGGACTCCCTGCCTCTGTTTCCTGACCACCTCCAGTACACCCACTACAGCGACCAGATTGGTAAGGGCTCCCCCCAGACCCCGCCCCAGGACGAGTCAAGGTCTGCCTGGCTTTCCAGGTGTGCCTGGGTCAGCCAGCGAGGGAGGTTCAGCCATGGGAATCTTTGGGGTGGGGCGGGCTCAACTGGGCCCTCAGGTGTCCCGGCGTCAGCCGAACCCCTTCCAATTCCACCCCTGCCTGTTTCAGATACCCGGGACTACTATGATTACCAAGGTAAAGGGCTGTGGGCAGGGCTGGGGGGGACCCTGGGGAGCTGGGGAGGCAGAGGGGCAGACCTTGGCGCCCCCCCCCCCCAGTTGCAGAGGCGTCCCCGCGGCCTGAGGAGCAGCTCCAGTTCCAGTCCCAGCAGCAAGTCGCACAGGACGTCATCCCAGCCCCCACTGACTTAGGTAGGCCACAGCCCTGCTCCCAGCCTTTCAAGCCGAAACTCCTGGGCTGGGGGTCTGTGCCCTGGCTGGGAGAGGTGACCCAACACCACAGCCCTGCCCAGGGAATGCCCTCTCCACCGTGCTCTGAATAGACCCTCCCAATATTGTGTCTCTCCCTTCCAACTACAGACCCAAGAAATTCGGAGTCGGAACCCACAGAGCCGGGGCCTCTGGGTAAATGCTCTTTTCTGACAGAAGGGGGTAGGGGGCAGTCAGCCAGACTTTGCTATAGCTAGGTAGATGCTGGGGCTTCTGGGGACAGCAGGGAGGCTTACAGAGCACCCCCACTTTAGGCTGGCAACTCCAGACCCAGCTCCCTACCCCCCAAAGCAGCTCTGGGAAGGGGCTTCCTGCAGGCCAGAGGGAGTGAGTGGGGTGGTAGCCAGGCAAGGAGACTGCTCATGAGGTGTGAGGGTGAGAGACGGAGACCCCAAGGCCCCACCCCCGCTGACCCTTGTGCCCGCTGAGCTGTCCCATGGTGAAGCCTGAGCAGGTGGAGGCTGTGAGGGTGGGGTGGACTGCTGGGTTGGTGGCGGGTGGTGTTCAGACCGGGCAGAGGATTGGGAGTGGTATCCAGACTGGCCAGTCTCAAGGCGCACTGGGCTGAGGCTCCCCTCCAGAGTGCTCCCCGACCCTGGGCCCGCAGTCTCACCCATGTGTGCACCCCAGACTGCAGGGAGGAGCAGTACCCGTGCACCCGCCTCTACTCCATCCACAAGCCCTGCAAACAGTGCCTCAACGAGGTCTGCTTCTACAGGTGAATGTGGCCATGGCCGGGAGGGGGAGCCATCCGGCCAGGTGTCCGCATCTGAGCCCAGGCTGGGGGCAGGACTCGGGGGGGGGGGGGGGGGGCTGGGGGCTGGTGGGACAGAGTTGAGACCTTCGGGCCCCTCCCTCCCCGCAGCCTCCGCCGCGTCTACGTCATCAACAGGGAGATCTGTGTCCGCACCGTCTGTGCCCACGAGGAGCTCCTCCGAGGTGGGGTGACCCCTGCCCAATGTGCCCTCTGTCCCTCCCCTGACTCCTGAAGTGCCACGCACCATTGCCCCCGTTCCTCAGGGACGGGAGGGGGGCCTTCTGTCACCGCGCCCTGCCCTGACCCCCCGCCGCCCTCTTCCTGTCCCCGACAGCTGACCTGTGTCGAGACAAGTTCTCGAAATGCGGCGTGATGGCCAGCAGCGGCCTGTGCCAGTCTGTGGCCACCTCCTGCGCCCGGAGCTGCGGGGGCTGCTAGATGGCGCGGCCTTGATCCCCGGCCCCCGTGGGCCCGGCCTGGTGCTATCCTCTTCCCCACAGCCTGCCCGTCAAACCTTAGTGGACTGCAAACCCAGGGGCTTGTGGGAGGCCACGCCACAGGCCCCTCCCCTAGCCTGTGGCCAGCCACTGAGCAGTATGGGGGCTCCTTGTAGCCCAGCATCTACTTCCTGGGTGGGAGGCACCCCAAGCTGCACTGTGGGGTCCGGGGCCCTAATATACCCTCTTAGATCCCCTGAAGACGGTCTCCCTCTGAGGCCCCCGAGGTAGGCTGTGCCCCACCCCCAGCTGGTCGGCTTGGATGGTCTACATAAGACTGCACCCCGCCCCCCCACCCAGGGCATAGACCACCTTTGTTTCATACAAAATTAAAAACAGGTTTTTACAAAAGATTGACTTTTTCAGTAGAGCGCACAGAGCATGAGTGGGTGTCTACAATTGTCCCCACCCGGAGGCCCCAGTGGAGAAGGGTCCTGGGCTCTGAGCCCCCACCCTGCCCCTCCCTGTCCTTCCAGAAGGTGGGCCCCAGTCAACCCTCAAGTCAGCACTGCAGCTGCAAGGGCAGGGGTCACCACCACTTGGGGGTGCACAGCCAGAGGTCAGGCCGGTATATGGGGGGAAGGGGTCAAGGGCCTCCGGTGGCAGGGTGGGGAAGTGACTGGTGCAGCCCAGGGAGCAGAGGTGGGGAGCCAGGCCCCCTTCCCCTTGGGGCCAGCTCACTACACATCAGACCGAACGTTCACGCAGAGGAGGTAGCACGGTAGTTAAGCGCTAGGCCTGTCTAGCAGCTCTACTGTCTAGGGAGGCAGCCTGGGGATGGCTTTCTGTGGGACAGCACCTGAGAAGCCCCGCAGGGGTGGGGGGCTCCCCTCACGGGCCCACCAAATCGAAGTGGACAACACTATCCCCAGGGGAACAGCCCCCAGTGGCAGAGCCAGCTGCGAGTCTCTGAGGGCCAGCCCTGCGGGAAGGGCAGCCCAGCCCTGCGGGGAGGTCACTGCTGTCTAAGGGCTTTGCAGGCCTGCAGGCCTTAAGGAAGCAGCTGGCCACGCCTTGCTGGGGCAGAGCCGCTGCTAGGTTCAAACCCCTGGGAACCAGGGGCCCATTTTATAGATGAGCAGGACGGGGAGCCAGGGCGTGAGGGGAGCCGCAGCGTTGCCCCCCTCCTCTCCCAGTCACTCTGCAGGGTCCAGGGTGTTCACTCCCAATCCTGTGCTATCTAGACCTGAGACCAGAGTACGGGCAGGCGAGGGGCATGTGGGCTATGGCGGAGAAGGCCCAGGCAACAGCCCCAGGGAGCCCCACCCTCTAACTCAGAACAGTGTGAGGTTTGCTGCTTCCCTTGCTGCCCAACAATAAAGTGACCAGATGTCCCGCTTTTGGCAGGACAGTCCCCTTTTTAAACAACTTTTCCTGTGTCCTGCAGTGTTTTTGAAAAGTCCTGATTGGGGGCTGAGCCCCGGTGGCGTAGTGGTTGTGCGCGGGACTGCGGCCCACTGGGACAGAGGTTCAATTCCAGCTGTGGGACTGGGCCTCCTACTCCCACCACCGAGAGCAGTGATGCCCCCCCAAAAAACAACAACAACAACAAAAAAAGTCCCGATTGGCTGAGCCCCTGTGGTGTAGTGATTGTGCGCAGGACTGTGCGATGGAGGTTCAATTCCAGCTCCACAGGAGCAAAGGATGGACCTCCTACTCCCACCACCAGAGGGCAGTGATGCCTAAAGAAACTGAAAAAAAAAAAAAAAGTCCCGATTTTTGGAAAGAATGCACAAGCTAGAGAAAAGTGGAAGAATGGGAAGGGGGACTGATCCCCGGTGGCGTAGTGGTTGTGCGCGGGACTGCGGCTCACTGGGATGGAGGTTCAATTCCAGCAGTGGGGCTGGGCCTCCTACTCCCACCACCAGAGAGCAGTGATGCCCCCCCCAAAAAAAAAGAATGGGAAGGGAATATGCCCCCCTCTACCACCATACCACCCCGGTCAATGGTGTCCCGCTTTACCAATGTTAAAATCTGGTCACTTTACCCAACAAGCCCCCACCTCTCAGGGCCCGGCTCTTTCTCTTCCCCCCACTCGGAGGGGCGCTGACAGCAGAGTAAGCACTTCTGTAAACACGGCTTGTAGAAAATGGGGTCTTGTTACAAAACAACGATTCTGAACGGCGAACACTGTAAAAAGGTAGGAAAATACAGATCTATGTACTCTGGGGACCATCCTGAACAGAGAGCCGGAAGCCGGACCTGGCTCCCCCACGCCTCTTTCCCACCAGCCCGAGCTCCAGGGCCAGCCAGAGACAAGGGTCACCCAGGCCCTGACATGGGCCATGGGCCACCCTTGGACAATCTGGATGGGCTCACGGGAGGAAGGGGGCGCTGTGCTAAGTGGGGTCTACAGACTGGGCCTCCAGTGATGCGGGACAGGGGGCCAGCCCCTCCGCAGGGGTCAGCAGGCTTGTTCTGGGAAGGAGGCCCGCCTCTCTCCCCACAGGGCTGTGCTCCTCCAGGCTCTGGAAAGGGCTCATTTTCCCAGGGCAGCACAGGGAGGTGACATGGGTGCTGAGCTCCTCCGAAGCTCCTGTTGCAGCTGTCCTTTCAGCGTGGACACCTGGGGAGACAGGGATGAAGGAACAGCCGGGTCAGTCCCCAGCCTGCTGTTGGGGGGAGGCCAGGGGCAAACAAAGGGTCAGAAAAGACCCAGCAGCACTCTGTCCGTGGTTGCAGGCCCGTGTCTCCCAACGGGCCAGAAGCCCTTCCCTGTCCCCACCATCACTAGATGGGGCTCCCCCAGAATCCATGGGCTGGCACATGATTGGCCTGGCCCATCAAAGTACCCTTGATTCAGGGATGGGCAGAAAAGGCATGTGACCTAAGTTGACCAATGAGGAGCATCCCTGGGACTTTGGCTGGTCAAACAGGAAGAGAGGCTGTTCTTTTGTCTGGGTGGTGGGGTAACCTGAGGTTGGGGCTCTGGGAGCCACCTCTGCCATGAGGGGGAGGGTCTGCCTGAGTGTGGAGTGGGCGTAGGCCCGTGATGTCACTGAATCCAGCACAGCTCCACCCTAAGCTATCAGTGATGGGATAGCTGTCACTCTGTCTGTGCTGGCCCAGCCTCCCAGGGGGCCTGAGTACCTGCTCTTCCAGCCCTCGCACCCTCTGGCGGTGGGCCCACTCCCGAGCCTCCAGGGTGCGCTCCGTCTGCACCTGGGCGCTGCGCAGGCGTGCCACCTCCTGCTGCAGCTCCAGCCGCTGCTCCTGGTCTGCCTCCAGCTGGTTCCGCTCCTCCATCGCCACCACCTGGGCCTGGGGGGAAGGGTCCTCGTTGGGGGTCTAGCCCTTGAGGGCAGAGCCAGTGCAGGCAGGATGCAGGCGAGAACCTGGCTTTGTCCTCTCCATCCCTGGCCTTACAGTAAGCCTGTGAGTTCTGACTCTGGGGGCCCAGAGACTGACGGCCACACAGATGGACACGCACAGACATGAGGGAAACCCAAGTTCAACCAGTACTCCCACATGTATTACACATCTGTACAGAAGCATGGACTCACACTGAACACCAGATCCGTAAGAGGGTTCACATGTACGTCATACAGTTTCACGATCATAGACACGAACCCAAGCCTTTAGCATCTCTTTGCCTCCACTCTGGAAGGACCCCCCCCCCTCCAGAACCTAGCTCTGGGACCCCAACCCAAGGGCCTGGGGTCTTGGGTGGCAGGGGTTGAGTGCCCTGGGTCACCAGCCCTGCCTAGGGTGGCCTGGCACTCGGCTGGACCAGAGCGGGGGTCTGGGCTGGGTGAGCAGAGGCCAGACCTCCAGCTGCTGGAGCTGCCGCTGGGCCTCCGCCAGCTCCTGCTCGGCCCCTGTGAGCGTGTGGTCCAGACGGCCCTTCTCCACGCTCAGCCGCACTGTGTCCTCGTGGCTGCGAAGCTTCTCCCTCTCCACCTAGCGGGGAGACGAGACGCGGGGTCTGAGGAGGCGGGAGGCCCAGCGGGAGCTCGGGCCTTCTGTTCCCATTGCTCACGCCACCTGTGCACCCGGGACTCGTGGGACCTGCACGGGACCCGCACCGGCCAGGGCCCAGAAGTGAGGGGAAGCCGTGGGCAGCGGCTGACCTTGTCCAGCAACCTCCGGAGGGCCACCCTGTCCTTCTCCAGCCGCAGGGCCGACCGCTCGGCCTCCCGCTTCTCGGCCTCCACCTGGGCCAGGGTGTGCTGCAAGCTGCCCTGCCGCTCCTGCAGCTGCCGCCGCTCCTCCTGGAGCTGCTGCACCGTGCGCAGCGCCCCGGCCTCGCCCTCCTGCCGCTGCCGCAGCTCCTGCAACCACAAGGAGGCTAGCCCGCCTCAGCTTCCCTCCGGGGTGGGGTGGGGGGGGGGGGCAAGCGGGATGACACCTGGAGCTCAGGGATGCTGGTGCTGGCCTGCTGAGGCCCACAACCCGGAACTGACACCAGACCACCTGTCAACATCTGCCTGAGGACCCACGCTTCCTTGGGCCCCGCCATCCGGGGCCGGGCCTTACCTCCTGCAGCTGTTGCAGCTGGCCTTCAGTCTCTGCCCGCCGCAGCTCCAGGTCGGCCTGCTCACCCCGCATCGTCTGCACCTGCTCACTTAGGGTGCTGCTCTGCTTCCGGGCCTCGGACAGCGCCTGCCGGGCAGCCTCCAGCCGTTCCTGGGGGACAGGGGCTGATGGGACCAGGTTGGCCTGGGGCCCTAAGGTTAAGTGACCAGATTTTAAGCGGGACACCATTGAGCGGGGGGAGGGGAGGGTTCCTCGATTAAAAATTTGGTCTATATGGAGCAACAAAAACGTTCATAGAACACAAAAACCGTAATGCAATATATTTATTTTAATTTTTAAATGCCGCGGGATGTGGTTACATTGTTAAAGTCACCTTACTAAGGTTAAGGGCCCCTCTCTGCTCTGTCGGGTCTGGCCCACGGCGGAGGCACGTGGCATCAGCAGACCTGGCCCACAGCGTAGCCATTGGTTTGAGTAGGGAAGGGGTCACTCAGACACCCCCCCCCTTCAACCCCCAATTAGCCCTGCACTTGGGCCGTCCAACCCTCTGGGCCTAGGCTTGCTCCCATTGCCCTGCCCAGAGCCACCTCTATTGGCTGGTTTTTAAGTAGTCCCACCCCCACCCCCACCAAGCCGACCCTCATTGGCTGATCTACCAGGATCCCTCCATGCCTTTTCTGATTGGCTGACTCTTACTGGGCCCACCCTCACCAGGCAACCACCTGCAACCGCCTTACCTGGAGCACCTGTCGGTCATGCTCACAAGCCGTCAGGGCCCTCTGCAGGTGCAGGCTCCTGTCCTGGGCACTGGAGAGGCTGCCGTTGCTCTGGGCCAGGCTCTCCGTCAGCCCCCGCACCTTGCTCCGCAGGGCCCTCTCACTCTCCTCCACCTTGGCCAGGGCCCCTCTCAGCCGCTCCACCGTCAGCTGCAGGGTCCCTGCCTTCGCCTCGCTGTCGGCCACCTGGGGGGAGGACAAGAGGTCAAGTGGCTTTGCCCCTGCCACGACCCTCAAGAGGTATGCTCAGTCCATACCTTTCCCATCTCTCACTGGGACCTGTGAGCTTGCTCACTGCCACTGGCAAAGTCTCCTGCAATCTGGGCTCCTCCCTACCAATCCCTAAGCCAGGTAGCAACCCTTACCTAGTCTGCCAACCTGCTTCTCTCAGGTGGATGTGGTGCACCCCTGCCCTCATTCTCCTCTCCTCCCTGCTATGGAGAAGGGGTCACAATCCTGAGACTCCCAGTTCTTTTTTTTTTTTTTTTTTTAGGCATCACTGCCCTCAGGTGGTGGGAGTAGGAGACCCAGCCTTTGCTCCTGGGAGCTGGAATTGAACCTCCAACCCAGTGGGCCGCAGTCGCGCGCACAACCACTACGCCACCGGGGCTCAGCCCGACTCTCAGTTCTTGACTGACATGGGTTTACCCTTCGGGGCTGGCAGATGTACTGGATATTCTGGTTAGAATGGAGTTTCCTGGCAGCCAAGGTAAAAAGGGAAGTGAGTGTGGCCCACGTCTCTACCCCTCCCACAGGTTGGCATAAGTGCAGGTTCTGCCACAAGTTTTCATTCTGATTCTGCCTCTCGTGAGCTACCTGACCCTGGGCAACTGGCAACCCCTCTCTGAGCCTCGTCGGCCCATGCGTACAACGGGGATGATGCTGCGTGCCGGTGCCTCAGCAGGAGGTTGGTGGTGGGTCTGATGCCGTCCCTGTCGACTGCCTGGCACAACTGCGGCGTGTGGGAGGGGCCCACCTGGCTCTGCAGGGACTCCACCCGGTCCTGGAGGGCCTGGGCCTGGGCCTCCCGGTCGCTCAGGCCCAGGCGGCCGCGCTGCAGCTCCCCCTCCAGCGAGCGCCGCTGCAGCTCCAGCTTGATGGTGCGGCTCTCTGAGGCGTCCAGGACCTCCTTCAAGCGTCGCTTGTCACTCTCCAGCTTTGCCTCGTTGGCCTTCATCTTGCTGATCTTCTCCTGTGGGCAGGGGGCGCTCAGGCCCAGCTGCCCAGCCCGCCCACGGCACCCACTTTCCCTGGGGACCCTTAGGAGAAAGTGGGGGGGGGGGCGGCAGCCGGTCCAACCGCCCACTGCAGGGCTTGGGCCCGTCTGTGATCTACTCGGGAGCTCGGCTTCCCACCTGTCACAGGTGGTGGGCTTGAGAGCCCGAGCATCTCCCGTGTCACGTCATCTAGAACCGTCCCTTCCCACGTTCTCTGCAGTGGGGAAGCTGGATCCAACGGCACCCAGAGGCCTGGAGACTGGCTATAAAAGGGGGGAGTCTAGTCCCTCTGGAGGTTTAGGGGCGCTTGGGCCATGAGACTAGAGCAGGAAGACTGTCTGGGGGCTCAGTGTTGCCATCTTTGGGTCAAGGGAGCCAGACTACAGCCCCTGCCCCCACCGGGACTGCTCCTGCCAGCTCCAAACCCCATTCCTGCCTGGTCTGGGTCCGGCAGCCTCCACACTAGCTGCTGCCCATCTTTGTTCCTGGCCTCCTCCCGCGGCCCCTGCGGCTGGGCCCAAAGCCAGAGCTTGGAGCCGCAGACACAACACTCCAGCTCGGCCTGGGCTGGGAGCCAGAGGCAGGGGTGGGCTTTGGGGGGCAGCACAGAGGTCTAGGGAGGAACCGGAGGAGGGGAGGGAGGAGGGGATTCCTGGCTACAAAATGGGCTGGAGGCTGCGGCAACCTGAACCACCAGCGCCTGGGCTTCCTGCCCCAGGCACACACTCCTACACACAGCTATGCACGGACACATGCATGCACGCCCGCCCGTCCCCAAACACACAGAAAAACTCCAGGACACCAGAACCAGAAGGTAGGCAGAGGCCCCCGGGCACCGCCTGGTGGCCAAGTGGAGCACGGCCTCCGAGCAAGTCACCCCCTCTCCTCTCTGGGGGAGGGAAGACTGACACCAAACAGGAAGCTAGAAAGGACTCAAACCAGGGTCAGAGGGACTCAAAGGCCATTTCTTCCAGAGCCTGGTAACGCCCGTGTGGACCTGGGTGGTGGGACCTGGGCATGGCTTTGTCGAGCCACAGTCCCGGGACTGCTATGAGGGCCAGCAGACAGCTCAGTCTGGCCACCCGTTCGCACCCCCGCCCTCCTGGCTCTGCCTACCTGGCTGGCCCGGTGCTCGGTCTCAGCAGCCTGCAGGCTCCGCTCCAGGGCAGCCACCTGGTCCTGGGCAGCCCTGCGCTCCCGCTCGCTGCGCCGCACGCTCTCCTCCCTGAGCGCCAGCTCCACCTGGGTCCCGCTCAGCCGGCCCTCTGCACTGCGGCGTCCTGCAGCCCACCGGCCAGTCAGAGTGACCAGGCCGCAGAGGGCCCGGCTGCCTCTCCACCCCCAACAAGAATGGCCTGACCGCTCTGAGCCCCGAGGGTCTGTGGATCTAGGCAACAGGCAGGGAGGTGGGGGGGTGGGCAGAGAAGCAGGGGGTGCTGGGGTCAGGGCACAGAGGGCCAGACTCACCTTCCTCACTCTCAGCCACCGCCTTGTGCAGCTGCTTTACCCGAGCGGTCACGCTGTCTCTCTCGGCCTCCACCTCGGCCAGCCGGCGGCTCAGGGAGCTCACCTGGGCGCGAAGCTCACCCTGCAGCCCCAACGTTGGGGATGGGGGGAGGCGGGGACAGCAGAGGCAGCTGTCAGCCACCTCACAGGGCCTCCGGCCACCCGGTTCTCTGGCCACTCACGGCTGCCTCACCCGCTCTCGCTGGACACTCCGCAGCTCCTGGAGGAATTCCTGAAGGGCTGTCCGCACCGTCTCGGGGTCCAGGTCTAGAGGTCCTGGGGAGGTGGCAGGCCCTGGGGAGGGAGGCTCCGACCCAGGGCTGCGTTCCAAGGAGCTGGGGCTGCTTAGCCCCTCCCCACTTCCTGGAAGAAGAAGAAGATGCTCAGGGAGGCAGGGACCACCGGGCCCTACAGGATGGCGGCTGCAGGAGCCCCGCATCTCTCTCTGCCCCTCCCCTGCCGCCCCCCAGAAGCCCAGGTGAGCTTTCCACAGCACCAGCGCGACCACCGCAGCCCAGCTTCGGTGCCAACTTTGGAGGCCAGGCTGCTCGGGCCGGCATCATCCCCTTACCCTTTACCACTGACCAGCCTGCAGCACCCTCAGCCCCCAAGTTCTAGAATGTTCCCTGTTCCACTCTCATGGCCTCCCAAGGACCCGATTTTGTCCAACAAACCCTTTGGGCACAGATGTCGCTGTCTCCCTGACTCCAGGCTGGCTGGGGTGGGTTCATCCCAAGGGGGGGTTGGGGGTGTGTGTGTGGAGTCCTGTGATTTACCACCCCAACCCCCAACCGTGAGCACCTCGAGGGCCTCATCTCTCCCGCCCCTCAACACCTCCTTTGCCCTGAGTGTTTTACTACCAGGCACTTGCTTCCCTCGGCCCCCACACTACAGACAGCAGCCTCAGAGCACTTGAGTGGTATGCTGAATTCCAAAATGGGGGCCTTCCAGGGGCAGGATTTGAACTGCGGGGGGCACCAAGGGTCACATGCTCAAAGAGCAGCTGAAAGGCTAGCCACTGGAAGCCTCCGACGCTCCTTGGAATGTCAGCGAGTTGGCATCAACTCGACAGTACACTGCCGTGCCCGTCTCCGGGCGGCCTGGCACACAACCAGCAAAGGGGAGGGCGGGGGCGGGGCGCCGCGCCACCTGGAGGCCATCTCTGGAACTGCAGGAGGGGGCCAGCCAGCCGCGGGCAGCCTGAGCATCCCCGCGGACAGGACCGGGGTTTCCGCACCGCCAGTCCTGACTCACCTCGGGCAGGTGCTCCTGGACTCACCTCCGGCAGGTGCTCCTCGGACCGGGGAGCCCGGGGACGGCCGCGGGGCGGGGCTGGGCGAGCGGCCCAGGCCCAGGCCGCGGCGGAGGGCGGAGCGCAGACCTCCCAGCTGGGCCTCGGCAGCTCGCCGCTGCGCCTCCACCCGGGTCAGCTCGGTCTCCAGGCCTTGGGCCCGGCCCTCGGCCGCGCTCAGCCGCAGCCCCAGCTCGGCAGCGTCGGCCCGCGCCAACTCGAGTTTCAGGTCCAGGTTGCGGACGTGGCTGAGCTGCTGCTTCCCGGCTCCGTGGGCCTCCTCCAGGGAGCCGAGCAGGCCTCGTTCTCGGGCCCGGAACTCGCCCTCCTGATCGTGCAGCTTCCTCTGGGCCCCCTGGAGCTGGAGGGAGGGCGATGGGGAGATGGGCGCCCACCCCAAGACCCGCCACCCCTCCTCCAGGCCCCAACCTGGAGCCTGCCTGCTAAGTGACCTGCACAACACGGTGCCTTGAGGGGTGTGGACCCAAACGAGGGCTCTGGGGGGAAACCCTTCGACTGTCCTGTCTATCGCCCGTCCTCCAGTCAGCTTGTGGGCCTATAATGTACCCCTGAGTGGATGCCCACTCCCAGACAGCCTGCGCCATACACACACACACAAGCTTTAGTTACCTCTTGCCGCACCACCTCCAGGCTGGCTTCACCTTTCAGCAGCCTCTGCCGGAGGCCCAGGGCTTCCCGCCGGCCCTCCTTCTCGGCCCGCTCGCCCAGCGCCAGGCGGCCCTGCAGCTCTGCCAGCTCCCGGCACAGCCTGGCATTCTCACTGTCCAGCGTCTTCATCTGCAAAAGATGGGGCGGCCACGGATGGCGCCTAGGGCCCATGCTCAGCACCCCCTTCCCTTCCAGCACTGCCTCTATACCCACCCTGCTTCTCACCCCACCCAGCGGAGCAGGCTCGCGGTGTGCGCTCACCACCACCCCAAGGGGAGCAAGCCGAGCTGGACACCCAGGCAGCACTGACCTCGGTTCACCACTCACCCAATGGCAGGTGAGGGTGGGGAGCACCGAGGGGTCGGCCTGCCAGGTCTGGAGATTTGTGGGGCGGGAACCACAGCTCTCTGGACTGCAGTGAGGACCAGCTTTCCCAAGTGCTCGCCGTGTGGCCGGCACTGCTCTCAGCACTTCACTCCTACGAAGCCTAGCCCTTACACAACCCGACGGCGTAGGATACTAACTTTACCCCTTTTTAACAGATGAGAAAACTGAGGCTCAGCAAGGTGAAGTGACCGGCTCAGGCTCACACAGCCAGAGAGCAGCAGACTGGGATTTGATC
The DNA here is from genome assembly GCA_004026705.1 of Nesogale talazaci. Taxonomy (NCBI): domain Eukaryota; kingdom Metazoa; phylum Chordata; class Mammalia; order Afrosoricida; family Tenrecidae; genus Nesogale; species Nesogale talazaci. The sequence continues at coordinate 4,471 of PVJH01018548.1, read as the reverse complement.
CCAGGCACATGGAGCAGACAGCTACAGCCACAGTTAGCAAGGGCTGCTGTGACAGCTTACAGAACCCACGCAGGGGTCTGGTCCCCGAGAGTGAGTCACCTTATAAGGTCTTCCTATGGATTCCAGAACCTCAGCTCAGAAGCGGGGCCAAGGAGAGAGCCGGGGTGGGAGGTGGAAGACTGGGTTTTGCGGCTATATTTCTGAGGGGGACAGAGTCCAGGTCCCAACTAGATTTGTCTCCTGTTCTGGAAGCCCCTGCCGGCAATGCCCAGGATGCAGCAGGCCCTTGTGGAAGGCATGCTGTTGCTGAGCAGCTTGGAGATCAGTGAGTTCAGGGATCAGCAAACTACAGCCTACAGGCTGACCCTGGCTGGCTGCCTGTTGATTGTAAGCAAAAAGTGGTGTTTGCATTTTCAAGTGGTTAAAAATGGTTCTACTTATTAAAAAAAAAAAAGGGTGACTGAGAAAGGAAATCTAACAATATTTCTTGACCCGCGATGATCAATTATGTAACATTAAAATCCCAGTATCTATAAACGTTGATGGGACCCCAAGCCCATTTGTTTATGTATTTCCTCTGGCTGACAGCTGTGGGATGAATAGAAGACTTTTCCCTGTATCCAAAGTAGTAACCGAATATAAGAAGCTGTTTGCGGGCTGAGACCCAGTGGCGTAGTGGTTGTGTGCAGGACTGCGGCCCACTGGGACAGAGGTTCAGTTCCAGCAGTGGGGCTGGGCCTCCTACTCCCACCACTGGAGAGCAGTGATGCCCCCACCCCCCCCAAAAAAAGAAGAAGCTGTTTGCCAGCCTTGGTGGGAGGTCAGGTGTTCAGAGATACTCTCCCTGAAGACTCCAGCCATCTAGAAGCCATTGTCTCCCACAAAAGATAGGGCTCGGGGCTGAGCCCCAGTGGCGTAGTGGTTGAGTGTGGGACTGTGGCCCACTGCGTTGGCGGTTCAAATCCAGCAGCAGCTTCCAGGAGCAAGGCTGGGCCTCCCACTCCCATCAGAGGGCAGTGATACCCCGCCCCCCCCCAAAAAAGGATAGGGCTGACTCCCTCCTGTTAGGGCAATGGGTCACTTCCCCTGAAAGCTTTGACTGAATCAACTCTCCAGTTCAAGGCAATCAAGGTTAGGCCGCCATCATGAATCTGAGGTCTGCCCGCTTTCCCACTACTACCCCTTGCTATTGTGTATGTCCCTAGTTCATCCCCCTCATTGCTGTATAACCTACAGTGCAACCCCTTCCTGTGAGGTGTGGTTACCTGTTATCTTACCTCCAAATTGATATAAGCCCAGGTCAGCAATAAACGCTGTCTCTCCCTGACCCCTGGCTTCCTGCCTGTGCTGAGCGTGAACCGGGTTGTTGAGACCATAGCTGTCCAGGAGGTGAGCGTGCTACCATAAAATGTGTCTGGGGCTGAGCTCCGGTGGCGCAGTGGTTGTGTGCGGTACTGTGGTCCACTGGGTTGGCGGTTCAAATCCAGCGGCGGCTCTCAGGAGCAAGGCTGGGCTTCCTACTCCCTCCAGGGCAGTGATGCACCACCCTCCCCAAAAAGTGTGTCTGACTCCATTATTTCTCTCTCTCCTATTTTCTATGATGTTACTATAATCTTTCTTTATTAGCGCTGGACAATTGCGCCTCCCAGACCCGTGATGAGGTGTTAGGGGCTGGCTCCTCTCAGACAGCAGCAGGCGAGAGGCGGACTTTCTACTCCTGGGCAGACTTTACAGCCTAGGACACTCACAGGGCGCAGGTCTCCCGTGTGCTGCAGGTCTACTGTGAGGGGGAATGACAGGGAGAGGGCTGTGGTGCTCCCAGGGACTAGCAGGAACTGCGACGCAGGCTGGTGGACCCTAAGGCTGAAGATAGCTGCTATCTGGTGCAAGCAGGCATCCGAGACCCGGGTAAGTGTGTCCACTCATCAGGGACAGAACACGAAGGAGGAAACCAAACCCTCCAAAAAGAACCTTGTCAGAGCTGAGCCCCGGTGGCGTAGTGGTTGTGCGTGGGACTGCGGCCCACTGGGATGGAGGTTCGATTCCAGCTCCACATAGCAAAGGCTGGGCCTCCTACTCCCACCACCTGAGGGCAGTGATGCCCCCCCCCCAAAAAAAAAGAACCTTGTCCACGAGATTAATAGCCTAATAGAGTCCCAGTCTCATCTACCCCAGACCAGAAGAACTAGATGGTGCCCAGCTACCGTGACTGATGGCTCTGGGCAGGGCCACTAGAGGTGGACACAGCTGGAAGTGGAGGAAAATACAGCAACAGAAGTCAAATTCCTAACAAAGCCTGGACTTCCTGGGCCAGTGGAGGTGAGAAGACCTGCTGAGATGGTGACTCTGTGAATGGACGCTGTCCCTGAGGCCACCGTTTCGTGAAGCCAAATCGGCGCCCGTTGCCCTCAGCAGGGTGCTGCACTACGACCCCTGCATGGAGCCCGACCAGCACCCTCCCGCATGGAGAGGAGACACCGCCGCTGGGGAAGCAGCCGCTGGAACTGGGCCCACAGAGCCCTCGCACAGAAACGGCCCACGGGGGATCCATTTACTGTGCAAGCTCTTTCACCCGAAACACAGTAAAACACCACTTTAAAATATACGGACTGCTGGGCCCTCGTTTGCCCAGCCCTGACCTAGCGCGTTCTGTGGTTCACCGAGTCCCCTGAGAACTGGGTGAGAGCGACAGGCGCCCTCCTTGGAGAAATGGAGGAGTGACTGTGCACACGCGCACGCACGCACACACTTATACAGATACACACTCAACATGCACCCACATATACTCATACACAGCTCACACGCACTCACACATACATATACACACAAGTTCACACACGCCCACACACTCAAACAGACTCACATTTGTATACACTCACACACACACTTATACACATTCTCTCTCTCTCTTTCCCTGTTTCAGGGCTTCTCTGAAGACTCCGTCAGGCCCCTCTGAACACGGGCAGCAGCCAGCAGAACCATTGTGTCCCCACAATCAAGCAAATGTGCCTTTTTTATCCATTCAGCAGTTGATGCCTGTTGAATTGGTTTTCACTATTAAGAATAAAACAACTATATAAAAAACAAAAGCTACCAAACTCACTGCTGGTGTGTAGAAACCAACCCAGAGACACTCTACATACAAGGGGGCGTGGCCCCTGGGGCTTCTGAGACTATAACTCTTTTTTTTGGGGGGGGGGGGCATCACTGCCTCTGGTGGTCGTGGGCACTACCCAGCGCTGCTTCTGAGAACCACTACTGGATTTGAACCGCCAACCTCGCGGGCCGCAGTCCCGCACCCAACCACTTATGCCACCGGGGCTCAGCCTGACTGTAACTCTGTTTGTTTGTTTGTTTTTTGACTTTAACTCTTTATGAGAGGAAGAAGGCCTGTCTTTCTCCCTTGGAGACATTGGCGGCAGCAGAGGCTTTGAACAGCTGACCTTAAGGTTATCAGCCTGGTTGGTAACCAGGACACCACCAGGGCTCTGGCTGTGAAGTGAAGGCTGATGGAGAGAGGTGTGTCCACGCCAAGGTTAGGTCATTCAGGCTCCTGGTTTCCCTCGGTAGGGGAGGGGGGAAAACGACACTGCAGGCCCAAGGGCACATGGCGCGTCTCCAGAGGAAGTGGCAGTGGGTCGGAGGGGGTGCAGGCAGAGATTCTGGGGGAGGTGAGGGTGAAGGATGGAGGTGGGGGTCGGGGAGAGGCCCACCTGCCACCGGAGCTCCTGCAGCTCCCTCCGAGCCTCCAGCCGGGCACGCTCCACCTCCTGCAGCCCAGCCCGCAGCTCCCCGGCCTCCTTGCCCAAGGCTGCCCGGGCCTCCTCCAGCAATGCCAGCTTCTGCTCCTTGTCCTCGTTGGCGAGCTTCAGGCTAGAGTGGGCCGAGAGCAGAAGGTAGAGATTGTCAGGGACCTGGGCAGAGGTTAGTCTGCAGCCCTGGCGTGGACCCCCCTGCCCTGTGGCCTGGAGGGACTCCCGTGCTGCCTGTTCTTGGGGGACCAGGAGAGGGAGCCCAGACTCCAGGGGGACGGCAGCAGGTGGAGCTGGAGTTTGGACCAGCCTCTCCCACCTTAACTAGGGAGACCCCTCAGAGGCCCCAGGCTGGGGCCTGGTGGATCCTTCGCTGGGGCTGGCGGGCAGAGAGGCCTGCCCCGTCTTGCCAGGGTCCTGGGGCCCAGACTCCATGACCCCTGTGCTCAGGGCGGGCTCGGTGCCCACTGGCCCACCTGATGCGCTCGCTCTCGGCCTTCTTCACGGCTGTCCTCAGCTCCTCGTTGGCACGTCGCAGGACTTCCAGCTCCTTGGCCCCTTCGCTCAGGCTGCGCTGCAGCTCGGCCACCTCCTGCCGCCGGGCCTCGCAGCCCTCCTGGCTCTCCCGCCCCTTGCGCTGGGCTTCCAGCAGCTCCCGCCGCACACTGTCGCGGGCGTCCTCCAGCAGGCGCAGCTGGGTCCGGAGCTCCTCCACCTGC
>PVJH01018547.1:0-44821 GCA_004026705.1 Nesogale talazaci | reverse complement strand
AAGACAATAGCTGAAGCAATGAGATAAAAAAAAGAAGAACCATCGTGAGGATGGCACAGGGCAGGGCAATGTGTCATTTTCATGTTCATAGGGCCATTCTGAATCAGAGATGCTCCAATGGCACCCCACGGTAATCAGAGACCTTACTGGAGTAGATCACCAGATTTTTCTCATAGGGAATTACCAAATGAGTCCCAACTGAAGACTCTTGTTCTAGCAGTCCAGTGTTTAACCAGTATGTTATCAGATCCTTTTATACTATATTCTCATGAAACACTTTCTACTTTATAAATAAATAAGTTTGAAGCTTACAGCTTTAAATATGCTATAGCAGCCTTGGTAGCACAATGTCTAAGCACTTGGCTGTTATGGAAATTTGGCCATTTGAGTACGCCACCTGCTCTGTGGGAAAATATATATGGCAGCCTGTTTGTGAGAAGATTTGCAGCCTAGGAAACCTATAGGCAATTCTTCTCTATCCTATGTGACTGCTATATATGGAATTGCCATAAAGGCAAGGGTAAAGGTGGTATATGTTTTCCTACAATAATGAGAGAAGAATAAGAAAGGAAATTAAACATAAGGACAATTAAATTTTATTTTATAGAAATGAACGATTTTCCATGTCATGTTTTGGGAGTGGAGTGACTTAGACCCAGACCAGATGGTGATAATATTTTCATGTAATGAAGTCAAACCACAAAACAAGGATTCTAAAGTATAACATTTCAGGCAAACATAACAGTTAGGCTATTCAATTCAGTACAAATGTGTGTCCATTTTTTCTTTTTGGTCCATTTGATTAGGCTACAATGCTCAATAAGTTTTCTGTGAGAGGAGCAATGCTGACAGTTTTTACCTGTAAACAAAGAGTTTCTGTGAATTAATTTGAATGATTTGTATCATATGATCACAAGAAAAGAGTAAGCAGAGAAGAGATTTCATATGCATCTGACCTCAAGGGTTTAGAAAGGTGAACCATTCACATCATTAGAAGCAAAAGCGGGACTGGAGCCCTCAGGAGCCCTCAGGCTTGGTGGTTCAAATTCAGTGGCAGCTCTCAGGAGCAGCGCTACATAGCTCCCACGACCACCAGAAAGCAGTGATGCTCCCCCCCCCCCCAAAAGAAGCAAAACCAATAGTTCAACAAACAAAGAATTTGCACACCTAAATCAATCTACTTTTGAAATTATGGGTTTTTTAACTAATAGAACACATTATTGATATAATTTATTTCCCTAGTGTCTCCTTTGGAGTCCATCACTTCTCAATCCATTTGTCCTCCTGTGGAGGCTGAAGTGCTGCTCTGATATAAAAAGTGTGCTACAGAGACTTCAAATACCAGCAGGGTCATTCAGGGTGGACAAGATTCAGCAGAGCTTGCAGAGTAAAGCTGAATAGGAAGAAGAAGAATGTGAAATCTACTTCTTAAAAAAAAAGGAGAGGGAGGTTAGTGGACACTTTATGAATGGTAAAGGGATATTATTTAAGACAGTGCCAGAAAATGAGCCTCGCCACTTAAAATATTAAAAGTTCAACCAAAAGTCTACTTCCTTATGGCTGAGTCTATCTTATTGATAATGAATAGAAGTAAGTTTTATGACCATCATTTGCTGATGTGTTATGACTAAAAATAAGAAGAAATAGCTGTAAAAGCCCATTATTAATTGGAATGTATGAAGCGTCAGTAGAGGAAAATTGAAAGCCATCAAAATTGAAATAAAATACATAAAGATCAATATCCTATGTGTTAGTGAGTTTAATTATCCATTTTAATTCAGACATTAATATAGTCTACAACACCAGGAATTAGAAATTGGAGGAGAATGGCACTGCATCATCTTTTCAATCCATTTCTAGCATGATAAACTACAACACCATTAGTGGTAATAACATCCACATGATTATGGGGAAAATCCATTTATATGGCTTACATTCTAATTTATGAACCAGCCACTAATACCAAATGAAAAAAAAAAAAGAAGACTTTTACCAACTTCTGCATTGTGAAATACATAAACATATAACCACAAGGCACTGACGATTATGGTGAAGAGAATGCAAAAGTTATCAACAAAGTAGAATCAGTACCAGGAAATGATGGTTTTGCTGATGGAAATATTGCAGAAGATCACATGACAAACTTTTGTAAGACCAATGATTCATTCATTGCAAATGTCTTTTTTTTATTTTCCACAACATAAATGGAAAAGAGTATATACATGATCTTTACTGGATAGAATACAAAAAATGAAATCTACTACATCTACTAGGAAGAGACCATGAAGAAGAGCAATATTATCAAGTCAGAACAATGTCTGGAATAGGCTTTAAAACATATCATAAACTGCTCAGATGCAAGATCTAGTTGAATTTGAAGAAAACTAAAAGAAGTATATGTTAGCCCTACTAAAATTTTGAGTATATATCACCTGAATCTAGGGATTATATACAAAAAGATTTGATGCTCTGATCACTAATGACTGGGAATTGAGTTAATTGGAAGATTACATCAAGAAAACACATCAGAAAATGCTTAGTGTAGAAAGATCAAAATGTATGAGAGACTTTGAAATTTGCTCTAGAACATAGAGTAAGCAAGAAAATATCCCACATAGGATATGTGGGAGGGGGGCATCACAAGTAACATATATACTATCCAAAGAAAATTGAAAAAAAGTCAAACAGCTAAAGTGTCGAGCAGAAAATATCAAAAGGTAACAAAGCACAAAGACATGGAGTTAGAAAACCAGAAGGGAAGAACATGCTCAGAATTCCTCAGGGTGCAATAAAAGAAAATGAAAGCCAAGCAAAGGCTTACAGTTGTACAAGGAATATGTTGAACAACAAAAGAAGCATCAAAATAATATGAAAGGTTTTCTTACAGCTGCTGAACCAAATTAATTCATTGAAGCTCAAAGTCTTCGAGAGGTAGCACGTGAACTAGAACTGATTGCATTGAAGGAAGAATTTCAAGATGGAGTTAAAGTTTGGGAGAAAAAACTGATTCACAGAGTTGAGTGCCTATCAACTGAGATGTTTCAGCAACCTGATGTTATACACGTGGCACTCACTCACTTATGCCAATACCTTTTTTTCTTACAATTGTTTTAATAACATTTAGTCACAGAGATAATAGTGACATATGGTTAAGATGCCTAAAAGTGATCTGTGATTAAGTTTTCTCTTGGGTTTTCTTTTAAAATTGAGAATAGGGGAACTACCTATGAGTTCACAAAGAATATAGTAAGATGAAATGTTTAACCATGAATTCAATAGTTACACATATTAATCCATAAGGTGATTTAATCAATAAGTCTAGTGAGTGCAAGTTTTTATAAGCACCCTCATTTCTTTAAAGGTAAATACTGGATATGAGTCGACAGTCGGTGGTCCACAGGAGGGGTGAGGGCGAGCTTAGGGACGAGGCAGGTGCACGTCTGAGGGAAGGGTAAACGCAGACTGCATCACGAAAGGCGATCCGTCTAGGCAACTCAGCCACCTCCTCAGAGGACACTGCTCCGTGCTCTCCCTACCGCAGCGACCCTCCTTTGTGCTTTGCTTGTATGGACCTTTCTTTTAAAAAGACAAAAAATATACAAGTTGGCCAAAATTCTGTCAGTCGCAGCTTGGAAACACTGGATGATAGTAGCTTTTGAACTGACAAACGTTTCCTTCCCTCTGGGTCCAGGCGGGGTAAGACGGGAAGAATAAGATTCCCAAATGCGGAGTCCTGAGTTATGAAGCATCTATAGATGAATGGGCATGAGCAGGCTGCAGAGCGGCCTTCTGCTGGGCAGCGAGGTGCTGCTGCTCGCATGGGCCTGGAAGTCCTTGCCGAGAGGCCTGGCAAGCAGGCCTCTAGTTAGCTAGCTCCAGGATGATTTGTTGACGATTGGGTATGCAGGATTGGTAATTTTCTTTTGTATTTGTCCAGTTCAGCTAAGATTGCAACTCTACTTTTATTTTGAAAACCTTGTCCTGAAGCATTGGCTGCCATCTTATTTTCTGCTTCAATTACCTTCAGTAGCAACTGGCCAACACTGGAGAATTACCGGAGACCAGTGGCGCCAGGCACAGCTTGGGCCGTGGGATTGAGGCTTTCCCGCATGTACGACCACGCGGAGACCTGCAGACCAGTTGAGGTTCACCTGCCTCTTGTCCTCACTGAGCTTCTGCCTCTCTGACCGACGTGCCCTGGAAGTCCCCCCTCTGAGCCGTCCTCCCTAGCTGCAGTCTGGTTGAATTCGTACAGAAACTGCCCGCCAAGACATTTCTAAGGTGATTACTTATCTGGTCATCTGTGGGAAGGTAACCGAAAAGAAAGATAACCGAACTGAATGTGGGAATTTTTAAAGTATTTTCAATAGCATATATGAGTAAAACTTCTGAAGATAATTCAGAAATAGTTGCAGCAGGACATGCACAAGGAACTGCCAGTAATTCGGTTGTTGAAGCCAAATTCAAGAAAGAACAAAGGGTGAGGGACACTCAATGTGGAATTTAGATACATCCCAATAAAAGGAGAATATATCAGAATGATATTTACCTGTGTTTTCTTGACTAGGCAAAGGAATCCACTATATAGATCATGACAAATTGAGGATGGGAATTCCAGAATATTTAATTGTGCTCATGTGGAATCAATACATTGACCAAAAAAACAACACTGAATAGAATGAGAGTATATATCATGGTTTATCAATCTATATGCTGAACAAGTAATCCATGTGTATTAGTCAGGGTAGACTAGAGGAACAAATTTATAGACACACATATGGATATAAGGAAAAGGTTTATATACAAGAGGAATGGGACATTGAGAAAGCATCCCAGTTCAAAGTCATAAGTCCGATATTAACCCATATGCCTGGCATCACACAAAGTCCTTCCAACTCACAAAGTCACTGGCCAGTAGGTGCAGAATCCTGGTGCCAGCAGGGGTCCCTTCATGGCTCCTCATTTCTAGGACTCAGGACATGTATGGATTACATGTCAGGGTCCATCAACAGCATCCAGTGGTGGTAGAAGCAACTCAGCACTGGCAGTGGTCTCCCCAAGGCTTCTCCAGCTTCAGATGTCTGGTTCAATCAGGGCAAGGCTGTGTGGCTTCTCCGGGTCCTGCAGCAGTTCGGACACTGCCATCTTGTTTTGTCTGTAATTCACCATGTGTCAGTCCAGGTAGACTAGAAGAACAAATACCATAGACACGCATACGGTATAAGGAAAGGATTTATATATGAAAGGAATGTGACTCTAAGAAGGCATCCCAATCCATTCCACTACAAAGTCATAAGTCCGATATTAACCCATATGCCCGAAATCAGTCTAGAAAGTCTCCTTCCAACTCACAAAGTCACAGGTCAGTGGATGCAGAGTCCCGACACCAACAGGGGTCTCCCTATGGCTCCTCGTTTCCAGGGCTCAGGGTCCATCAACAGCATCCCGTGGTGGCAGAAGCAACGCATCGCTGGCAGAGGCCTCTATGTGGCTGCCCCAGCCTCAGAGGTCCAGCTCCATCAGGGCAAAACTGTGTGGTCTCTCTGCCACCTACTCCAGCCTCCCAGACGCTGCTGTCCTGTGTCGTCTGTCATTAGTCATCTCCAAGACTAACTCCCAACAACTGGGGAAGATAGCTTCTCATCTTCAAGAGGGAAATATCACGAGATTTCCCAGGATTCTCAGGAGAAAGCCATGCCCACATAGGCTTCATTGGCTACTCAATGGCTATCTCCAGATTAACAGGCTAGACCCCACCCCTACATTTCAATTATAAAATTAACATAAGCACATGACTGCCACACATCGTCTCTCAGGCTAACTCCCAACAAGCCAGACTCAGGAGAAAGCCATGCCCACACAGAGGACTCACTGGCTACTCAATGGCTATCTCCAGATTAACAGGCTAGACTCCATCCCTACATCTCAATCATGAAATTGACATAAGCACATAACTGCCACACTGTGGATCAGTACTACACAAAGAGAAATGCAATATTAAGTTTGGGGGAAGACTCATTAGCAACCTATGATATTTAAATGATAGAAGCTTGCTTGATAAAAGTAGATTTACTATTGAAGATCAAAGACTATGTACTTTTGTATGGATTACATGTCAAAAGTAAAAAATTATCTTAAATGAATCAATGGTTAACATCATGATATACAAAAAAAATTGGAATTACCAACATATGTGGAAGCAGCAGATGCAAGCTGAAGTGTCATACTGCATTTAAAAAAATCTACTGGACAATGTCTTATCTTTATCACGTTAAAAAGCAATGGCAGGTACACTGATCGTGAAAGAAATGCAAAAATTGTGGATCTTTCTGTACATTAAAAAGGACTTGAAAATAAAACCAAAACAATTGTGTCGGTTGGGTTGTTTAAAGGAACAAATCCAAGGAGATACATATGTGTATAAGAAAGAGATTTATATACAAGACCAATTGAATATTGAGAAAACATCTCAGACCAGCCCATATCAAGTCCATAAGGCTGATATTAGTCCATATGTCTGATACCAAGGTATAAATTCCTCTTCCAATTCTCGAAACACATGCAGTGATGCCTAATTCAGGAAGATTATAGGTCAGTTTGTGGGAAGTCTTGTGAATCAAGACACACTGTAAACATCTCAGTGCTGACAGGGGTCTCCATGTGGCTTCTCCAGCTCTGCAAGTCATCAGTCTGTCTCCATTTGACTTGTCACTTGCAATGTCTCTCAGAGAATGAACCTGTATCCAGACTCCAAATAGCTATTTAGCTCTGTAGTGATGTCCTAGACTCCACCCCTTCACTTTGAATCCTCAAATGGACACCAGATTAGGGATTGCCACAACAATTAACCAACAATTGAGATTCACTAAAGAGTTTAAAAAGAGATTCCAAGGGACCAGACCCTTCCCTCCAAAGAATATCCTATAAGCCTAGTGCAAATAATTCCACAAAAAAATCAATTATGGCACCAGTGAATATTAATTTTTTAGCTACATTTTTGATTGCACATATTTTGGACTTTGAATAAGGAATTACAGTGCTTAAATAGCCTCACAGTCCCACAATATATGGGTTTAATTTCTTATTGTAAGTTAGAATATTTGCATATTGAAATGTTTTATAATTTCCTTGAGATGGGCAAAATTTTAAATCAGATTATCACCTTAATCAAATATCCTGTGTACATGATTTATTTTAATACAAACGGTTGAAAAACTTTTTTATTCTCTGTAAATTTTCACTCAAAGATATTATTATTCAGACTGAGGTGCATATAACTTAAGCCATGATCACTGTTGAATAATCTTGTATTTATGTGAAATATGGCCAATGAATAAGAAAGACCAAAGTATGATTGATACTCTTCAGTTAGGATGTTGGCAAAATTCCAGATAACCAAGTTTGTCAGAAGATTTGTAAAAACAAAACAAAACAAAAAACTGTCTTCAAAGAAGTAGAGTTGGAATTCTCCTTAGAAGGGAGAACTTGTCCCTACAGTAGGATACCATGCTTGGTTGGGTAAAAGATCAGTGTAGAAAAGGAGGGCAGTGATACCCCCCCTGCCCCAAAACAAAACAAAACAAAAAAAAAAGAGGAAACCCTTCACTGAGATGTTTTCACATGGTACCTGGAGTCATGAGCATGCATGGTGAGGATGGCATAGGAAGAGACTACATTTCATTCTGCTGTACATGGAATTACTATGAGTTGAACCTGCCTTGGCAACACCCAACAAGAAAAAGTGTGGCAAAATTAATACCAATAATCAAAATAATCAGTTCCAAGCCATGCGTTTCTTTCCCTTGGAGTTTGCCCCAGTCAGACCAGAGTGAAGCAGTTAAGTTCAAAGGCTTTCTGTTGTCACTGTCCCACTAAAGGAAGATAAATATATTTGAATGTTGTTATATGAAGGTTATAGCGTATTTATAGAAGAATCAGCAGATAGATTGCATGTCGACAAACAGGGCCTACATTTGTACCAAGATGTAAATTTGCACAATGTATTTCTGACCACAGTGAAGACAATTGTGATGTGCCCTAATATAATAAGCTCCTCATCTTTAAAATTGTTCAAACTTACATTGGATTCTTCTCTTAGATGGGAAGTGGACCTTTTTTTTTTTTTTCAAAATAATCTTTCATCTAGTGGTATATTGTTAGCGCTAATTACTTGTTATATATAGGCAATAAAAAAACCTTTGTGACTAATAGAATAAAAATGTATCATCAAATAATCCATTTGGGTGTGTTTGGAGGAAACTAGGATTGTGTATGTTTGAGATTTTCTCATACGCTACTGATGTTTAATCTATAACATTCTCCCCACATTTAAGTTCCTGTGGGCTTCTTTTTATGTTTTTAATCAAAAACTCTTGTACCTTTCTTCAGCTTTTCTTTTTCAATGGTGGCACCTCTATCTCCTCAGGCTACCTATGGTAAATGTAGCACAGAAGTTATGCGAAGGCAGAACTAATTTTGGTTCCTGTGAGGTTTGAAGGAGTAATTACATTCTCCTGTAAAAGTTATTACTCTGTGCCTACTGTGGTCACACGCTACATACAATGCTGAGAATACTCTAGAAATAGGACAGGTTATCCTTCTTGTGAAATTCTAAACCAGTTTTAGATACATATTATGACCGTAAGATTGACTTAGCCTTTCGAAGATATTCTTTGATTTACCATATTTTTCACTAATTCAACCTAAATAATTTTCCATGGAACTGTTTCTACTTCATGGAGACCGCTGTGGTTGGAGTGGAACGGTGCTCTACCCCGTGTTTGATAGCTGACAAACATCATAAAGGGGAAAATGGGTTATTAGGCCCTTTCTCTGGAGAAACTTATCGGTGGACTTAAATTTCCAACATTCTGATTTCCAGACAAGTCCATAAAATATTTGTAATGATCAGCAACAACATCTCATCCTAAAGTTATCCTTATTCCCAGGAAAAACCATGTGAAAACAGATGTTTCTGCTGCTTAACTGCGATGCAAGGACCTCTCTTTGCACGACATGATATGAACTGCTTCTCTTACTTATGGCACCATCTCACTTAGTATTTCCTTTAGTGATCAAGAATGCATAAACATTATTTCTTCTTCGGAAAATCTGATATTCATGCATTTGACTCAGATGTTGATTCTGACTTTCCTGTTTTGGGACTGTCTGATCTTTCTTTGGAGTTTCGCAGCACTATGGAATTTTGCTTCCAAGCTTTCATGAGATTCTGCTTCCTTCCTGAATCTGGACCTCCTCGTATATGCTCTTAATTCTTTACATAGCTATCATCCAGCTCCTTCATAAGCCACCCAGACCTTCCTCACCAAGCACATATATTTCCTTCAGGTAACACAGGCATTGAATTCCCACCCTAAAGGAACTCTGATTCAGTGCTCTGCTTAATTAAAGTTCAGCATGTTTATTTCCTTAGGGGAGAACCTATTTTTACCACATTCTCATCTCAGGAAAACAGTCTTCTTGATCACAACAGCTTTGCTATTGTTGCTACTGCTGTTGTTACAAGCTATTAATTTGTAGCTTGGGACTGTAGGGAAAATTCGGCCTGTAACTATTTTATCAATGAAAAAGCACACATTTCTCTGTTTTCTTGATCACACTATGTGATTAATCTCAAAATCATTTTGATGTGTTCATTGCCATTTTCCAGTGAGTCAGACTTAAGATGACCTTCTGAATGACAGAAAAAACAAAACAAAAAAGCTTTCTTCAGTTCTCTGACATTTTTATGATTTTTGGTATACTGAATCCACTTTTTGTGGCTAGTATTTCAATCCATCTCATTTCAAGTTTCCCTGGCCCAACTTATGAAACATGATGTCTTTTGCTAATAATTAATCTTAATGACATGCCCCAAAGTTTTGCATCCTTATTTCTAAGGAGCATTCTGACTTTGCTCCTTCAAATAATTATCTGTTCATGTTTCTGGCAGTGTTTTACATATTCAATATTCTTCACCAACATCATAATTCAGATGCATCAATTCATCTGTCTTTAGATTTTTCCCTCATTTTCTGGTTTTCCTATGCACACGAGGTAACTGAAAATCACAAGACACGGCTTATGCTGGGCTCACCTCCACTTAATCATACTCAGAGTGTAATGCCTTTGCTTCCTGAAAACTTAAAGAAGTCTTTGCAACTTACTCTTTTGCAATACTCTGTTTGATTTCATCACTGCTGTTTTCATTCATGGACAGAGTTTGCTGGTCCAAGTAGAATGAAATTATTGACAACTTCAATTTTGTCTCCATTTATCATGATGTTTATTAGTCCAGAGTGAGAATACATTTCTATTCTCTGCAAAGGCATATTTCATATTGAATGCTGCGATCTTTGACCTCTTCTTCCTGCAATCATGACTTTGTTGCGGGACTATTGCATTTAATCAAAAATTGAAAGTTTAAATAATTTAGTCCATCAAAACTCTCTATCTATCCCTGTTGTCCCTCACATATCTAAGAACAATTTTATTTATAAAGCTGAAATGTGTTTGTTATCTATTCAGCATTCTATAGATGTAAATCAATCATGCAATGTATTAAAATGTACACAAAATATTTAAATAGTTTATTTTTATTTCCACCCCCCGCCCCCATGCCCAGTATATCCTACACTGAACAATTAAAACCCTGTGCCTCTTTTGGAATTGATACAGTCATGAGCTATATCATAGCAAATATAAAATAACAGGATTGTACCACATCCAATATATTATACATATATGTAACACAAGAGGGGAAGAAAATACAATGCAGTGACATTAAGGGATAAGAGAATTTAGGCCTGAAAGTTTCCATGAACGTTTCCTTAGAAGACAAGAAATGAAGCTTAGTCTTCAATGTACATTTTCTAGATTTCTTCTAATTTGGTAGTCAGATTTTTATTTCAGAAATAAGCCTTTGTCTTTTGCTTTTCTGAAAGTTGCATTAATCTGCTTCAGCAGCCCCACACACATTTTCCCCAAACAGATTTCCTCATTGTTTTGATTATAAACAACTCCATGAAATCTCTGTGGAAAATGGGCAAAACACAAAATTGTGAGCTGTGAATTGCTCTCCCCTTCATCAACTATGCATTGTTTATCTTGATGCACTGGGTATTTAGGAATAGACCATATAAAAAGTACCTAGTATTTGTTAAAAACTCAGACTCTACCATGTGACCACACATAGGCCACTTTATTTCATCCAGGGTGAGACCCTAGAATCAATTGCTTTGACAATGATACCACATGATGCTGATGCTGAGTTGTCCACAGGCTGCTTTAAAAACAGAGTGCTCATAAATTTAGAACTCTAATCACCAAGTTTATTCATGGCTTTAATATGCCTTATTAGTATTCTTGGCATTAAAATCTGGCAACTAACTTTCTTGTCATTATCTTTAAATTCTCATACTGTGTTACTTCTGGCAGTTCCTTTCAGTACCTTTAAATAGAGGAGCATTCTTCAAAATATCACTTATATTCACCAAACCGAATGACCTTAGGGAGTACTTTTCAGGAAAAAAAAAACTGATCTATTTTCAAATAACATCACTCAGGAGTAGGTTAAATAAGTGAAATGGACTCCTTTACATATAAGATGACACTGTCTTTTATGTATGTTTAGATTATTGAAAACTTCATTATACAGGCATTGTATATACTTAGGGCAAACATTGTATGCTCGCAGGACTATATGACTTTTAATACTCTGATAAGAAAATTAAGAAAATTTGGTCAGGCAAATTGTATAAAGGGATAAGTTAAATAAGGCAAAGAAGCTCTTTCAAGTTCAGTTTGGAATGGTAAATTGGAGCTTTGTTAGGACAATCTTCTGAAAATGAAACCAGTGGCCCAATCTCATTGATTTCTCCTCATAGCTATGTGATAGAGGCTTTCCAGGGTTTAGAAAGCTTTCCAGAAGCAGAAAGACTTCTCTGTCGAGGACCACTTCAAACCCCTGCCTTGTCATTACCCCAATCTGCTCATCCCACAGCACCACTAGGAATTTTAGCTGTTGCCAAACTCCCTGTTAACAAGTGAGGGATGCATCATGTTGCTAACTTCAAAGTCAGGGTGCCACAAGCACCAGCTCCGCCTTGGAGAAAAATGACATTCTATATGCCCATAAAGATTTCGTCTTGGAAGCTTTATAGAACAATTCTACTCTTCTCTATGTAGTCATTATCTGTGAGAATTGACTCAAAGTCAGTGTGCCTAGTTATTACTGGAGTTGTTTAAAATGTCACATCCGTATCAGTCAGTGGTTGATTTCCGGTTCATTTTGCATATGTGCTTATACATGTAAATTAGATTACTTTTCATCTAAGTGGAGGGTTTTACATTGTCAGTGATCACTCACTTTTGTTCCATTTAGGTCAATAATTTTTGAGGATTTCATTTAATTTATCCGTATGTATACTATTCCTAGGTTTTAGGTAGAATACAATCTCATTATTTTTGATAACCTTTGAAATGTCATATTACAGTGTTTGTTTAGGGATTAATGTTTCATTATTTCAATATATTGAGATTACTTTAAATTCTGGGTCTTTTAAAGTAAAGAAGTTTACCAAGCTAAGTTTCTATTGATCAAAAACTTGATAAGCCAACTATTCAGATCTCATTTCTAGAACGGTGTATTTGTTCTCAACTCATTTTTGGTCTAGTTCATTTCTTAGAATATAGAGTTGACAGGAAAGTCTTTGAAATTTCCTCTTGACAGTTAAAAAATAGGCAAAAGTTATACATTTTCATTAAGTCTTTAGCAAACATGGAATATAATTAGTGTCATTAACTAAGCATGTAAAAATGAGAACTGAGAATGTAACAGCAGGAAAGATTAGCTTTGAAAACTAGTGATTCAGAAGATGTGTGAAAGTTGATTACATTTTACTAAAGAAGGTGTATTCTATTTTAGATCCTTTATTTTGTTTTTTATCATTTTATTGGGGGCCCATACAACTCTGATCACTATCCATACACACATCCATTGTATATCAAGCACATTTGTACAATTATTGCTCTCATCATTCTCAAAACATTTGCTTTCTACTTGAGTCCTTGGTATTAGCTCCTCATTTCCTCCCTCCCTCACTGCTTCCCCCTCTTTCATGAACCCTTAATAATTTATAAATTATTGTTATTTTGTCATATCTTACACTGTTCAATGTCTACCTTCACCCACTTCCCTGTTGTTGGTACCCCAGGGAGGAGGTTACATGCAGAATCTAGTAATTGGCTACCCCTTTCTACCCCACTTTCCCTCCACTCTCCCCACATCATCACTCTCACCACTGCTCCTGAAGAGATCACCTGTCGTAAATTCCTTGTGTTTCCAGTTTCTATCTGTACCAGTGTACATCCTCTGGTCTAGCTGAATTTATAAGGTATAATTGGAATCATGATAGTGGGGGTGGGGGGTGAGGAAGCATTTAATAACTAGAGGAAAGATGTATGTTTCATCATTGCTACCCTGCACCTTGATTGACTCGTCTCCTCTCCGTGACCCTTCTGTAATGGGATGTTCAGTTGCCTACAGATGGACTTTGGGTCCCCAATCTGCACTCCCCCCATTCACAATGATATGATTTTTTTGTTCTATGATGCCTGATACCTGATCTCTTTGGCACTTCGTGATCACACAGACTGGTGTTCATCTTCCATGTGAACTTTGTTGCTCCTAAGCTAGATGGCTGCTTGCTTACCTTTAAGTATTTAAGACTCCAGAGGCTATATCTTTGGACAACTGGGAACCATCAACTTTCTTCACCACCTTTGCTTATGCACACATTTGTCTTCAGTGATTATATCGGGAAGGTGAACACACAATGATATGATCCTCCGTTCTTTGTTGCCAGATGCCTGATGCCCTGGATACCTTGTGACCACACAGACTGGTGTGCTTCTTCCATGTGGACTTTGTTGCTTCTGAACTAGATAGTCACTTGTTTACCTACAAGACTTTAAGACTCCAGATGCTATATCCTTTGATAACCAGGAACCATCAGTTTTCTTCCCCACATTTGCTTATACACACATTTGTCTTTAGCAGTCATGTTGGGAAGGTGAGCATAATGGAATGCCAATTTAATAAAATAAAGTATTCTTGTATTGAGGGCATATTTGAGTGGAGGCCCAATTTCTATGTGCTACCTTAATACTAGACCTATAAATATATGCATTTAGATCTATTTCCCAATCTTCATATAAAAATATATTTATATATGTACATGCCTCTATTTAGACCTCTATAAATGCCCTTTGTGTCTAGTTCTCTCTTCTATTTCCTTTTATTTTCCTCTTGTCCCATTGTTATGCCCATCATTCATTTTGATTTCAGTAATTTCTCTCACTTAAATTGCCTTTGATTAAAACATACCAATCCTCCCACACCCTCCCTGCCACTGACTTTGGATCACTTTTCACTTTTCCCTGGATTTATTGACACCACTTCCTCCCCCCACACACACCCTTCCCCAATGTCCCCCCGGAACCATGAGATCCATTCTTTTCCTCCCCCCCAGACCCATGGATTCTGTTTTCTCCTCCAAACAGTTTATCTAGTCTATCTCATCTAATAGACCTGCAGAGATAATAAAATGCACACAGAAAAAAACAAGAAAGCAAAACAAAACAACAAAGAAAACACAGCAATGACAATGACAAAAAGAAAAAAGAAAAACCTGTAAATAGTTCAAGGTATGTTTGTTGGCCTTTAGGAGTGTTTTCCAATTGAATCTGATGGGGTGCCATGCCCTGGTCCTAACGTTTATTTTTAGTGCTCTCTCAGGACTTCCTTCCTTTGCTCCCCTCCACCTCCAGTTGTTCTGCTGCATAACCCAATGCCCTGCCTCGGCTGCTGGACTCAGATAACAGATAGGACAAAATCCCAACACTAGGTCTGCAGTGTTGTTCCCTGTAGGGCTATGGGTCAGTGAGGGATATTGTGTCTCCTAGTAGGGCCAGCTATATGGTTCTCTCTGTGTGTTGTCTGTTCTGGGGATATCATCCTCAAGGCTTGGTGGACCAGGATGTGCACCACACTCTCTCCCCGCACCTTCATGTCCTCCCATGAGAGGGTCAGACATGACCCTCTCACCAACCTGCAACGTCAGTGCTGTTCGCTAAAGTAAATTCTTTCGGGGGTAGGGGCAGCCACATAGTTGGGAGTGGGGGCAGCCCTTCAGACTCCTCTACTGATTCCCTGCTTCATGCCATCTGTTGCATTCTCATCTTAGAGGTCTGGTCCCTCTTTCTCTTCCAATTTTATGGTCTGGCAGCACGAGCTCTGGGCTGGTGAATCTTAACTAGATGCCACCTTGAATACCTCTATGGGTTTGTTTTTATTTAACACGCCAGAAAATATATTTTGTTTTCTGTAGAGTTGAACAATTAAAAATGGAAATCATTGGCTGAACCCCCGTGGCGTAGTGGTTGTGCGCGGGACTGCGGCCCACTGGGATGGAGGTTCGATTCCAGCTCCATGGAGCAAAGGTTGGGCCTCCTACTCCCTCCACCTGAGGGCAGTGATGCCCCCCCCCCAAAAAAAATGGAAATCATTTTCTGATAATTAAATGAAGTCCATTTTAAACATCCATGAGGGTTAGAGCCCATCCCTATATGCTCTCTTAGGTAAACAAATATGGGTGGCTGAAAATTGATTATTTAATGAGTTTCTTAGACTGGATTCGCCATAACAACAAAAACAAGTGTGTGAGGTAAAAATACATAACAACATACACAGTGTGCTTGTGTGTGTGTTTATGTATAATTCCCAGTTCTTTTATCATGTGAGCTTGAATATATAAACTTGATTAATTTTAAACTAATAAAGTTTATATTATATACATATCCTATATAAAGTATATATAAACTGAGTTTTCTTTTATCTCTCTGTGTGTATTGGAAACTGGGATGTTTCAAATACAGTTCAGTTAAAATTTAGTGTCCTATCATCTGATATCCTTTATGATCCATTTAAAGTTGTTCCACTTTTGCATATTTTCTTCTTTCTTTTCTAATGAAGTTTTTCTTAGACTAGGTTCTTTGGAACAACAAAACCAGTGGTGGTTGGGGTGGAAATACATGCATAATCATATATATATATATAAGAATTAAGTTATAAAGTATGGATTTTTACCTCTGTGTCAGTGGTATTTCATATACTACCAGAGACACTCAGAGTGAACAGGTTTCAGAGGAATTTTAAGACTAAGAATAGAATAACGGACTTTTTGGAAGGCCCCTTTTTGGAGGAAGAAGATTCTGTAAACCTTGTACACAGATCAAAAGCTTGTCACCTTGTCAGCAGAAAGGCTAAATGAAGCTAACAGAACATTGTTTAGAGGTACGGCTGGTAGATGATTGACTGTGGAAGGACACCAAGTCCATGATGCATGAAGAAAGCAAAAGGTCATTGTAATGACGGAAGAAAGAAAGAACAAAGCAGATTTTAGAAGAAACTGAAACTTTCTCTTAATCATAGAATAGATCGAGTAAATGGAAGAAAGAAAGTAAGAGAAGAACACTGGATCATTCACTCGTTTACGCTAGGGAATTTGGAAGAAAATTACTTGGGAAATTGACTGGAAATATCTGTATTTGTGCTCATTCTAAAGAAAGGTGACCAAATAGTATACTCACATTATAGGAGAATGCATGAAAAGTTTTGCTTAAGATTATTACATTGAAAAGGAACTGCCAGAAATTTAGGATGTGATACAAGAGACGGTTCCATTGCTGATGTCAGATGGATCTTGGCTCAAAACAGAGTAACAGAAAGATATTTGTTTGTATTTCTTTGACTATGGAAAGAAATTTGACTCTGTGGACCATAATAAATAGTGGATAACTTTGAGAGGAATGGGCATTCCAGAACATTTCAATGTATTTGTGAGGAATTCCCACACATAGCAAGGCAAGAGGCAGTTGTGAGAGCAGAACAAGGGCACCCTGCATGGTTAAAGTAAGGGAAGATGTACTCAGGGCTGCACAATCTCACTGTAGCTGTTCAATCTGTATGCTGAGAACTCATCAGAGAAGCTGGATTATGAAGGAGAATATGGTATCAGAATTGGAAGATCTCCTAACAATCTACAGAATGACACATGTGTGATGACACAAGATAACTGACTTACTGAAATGGAGGAGTACCTGAGACCCTTTCTGATAAAGAGCAAGGACTGACTGTGAATTTCAATATGGACTACAATTCGGTGGAGGAAAGACCAAAATCCTCACAAATACACCCAAATGTGACATCACCAAAAATGAAGAACAAGTTAAAATTGTCCTGTTTGGATCCACAAACAATGCTCATGGAAACAACCATCAAGGGATCAAATAGCATTTGCATTAGGTCAATTAGATGCTCAAGACCTCTTCAGAGTTCAAAGAGCAAGGAAGTTATTTTAAGGACTAAGATGTACCTGATCTCAGCCATGGTATTCTCCCTTGTGTCATATACATGAGAAAGTTGGACATTGAATAAGGAAAAAAACTATATATATATTATAAATATATATATATATATATTTAAATTGTGGTTGCTGGGGAAGAATATGTAAAGTAACACAGACTGCTAAAAGCACCAACAGATCTGTATTGCAAGAAGTAAGGCCTGAGTGCTCCTTAGAGTCAAGGATGGCAAGACTTGACCTTACATGCTTTGGACATTTTTATATTGTCAAGAGAAACCTGTCCCGGAGAAGGACATCATGTTTACTAAAGGGGAAGGACCGGGAAGAAGAAGAAGACCTTCAACGAGATGAATTGACACATGGTTGCCTCAATGGGATCAGGTATAACAACAACTGTGAGGATGCCAGAGAGCTGTGCAGGGTTCCATGCTGCTGTACCTAATGTACCAACATATCCTTATATGTTGAAGTCAATTTGATGGTACCTGTGGCAGTCACCTAATCTAGTGTCTATTTGATGTTTAAGAGTGTAAGGGTAGAGTCTAGCCTGGAGATAGCAAATGAGACCTCTGTGTGGGGCTGGCCTTCTCCTATGAAAATTCTGGAAAATCTAGTGGTATTTCTCCTTTGGTAGTGGGAGACTCACAACTCACTCCCTGGGATACATTGTGGCTGACAAGACACATGGTAGCATGCTTATTGACCCTGAGCTCTGGAAGCTGGAGGATCCAGGAGGAGACCCCTGCCAATGCTGAGATGCTTCTACCACCACTGTATACACAAGACTCTGCACCCATTGGTCTGTGATTGTCCTGGTATTATTGTGTGTACTTCGTGAGTCTGAAGAGGACTTTATAAATTGGTATCTGATATATGGACTAATATCATCAGACTTATGGTCTTGGACTGGACTGGGTTGGGATATTTTCTTAATGTACAGCTGCTCTTGCATATAAAATTCTTTCCTACACCCATATGAGTGTTTATTAATTTGTTTCTCTAGCGTACCCAGGCTAACACCTATACCAATCATCTGTTGTTTCTCTAGTCTACCAAGAGTAACACAGTATCTAACAACAAACTCACTACCATATGTGTAGAGACACTGATTTCAACAGGCCATGGAAATTTGTAGGCTCTCAAAATGAAACGTCATGTCTCAGGAAACAGTTTAGAGACTTCTGTTGACTCAAAAACTTGCAGGATTTGATGAACCCCAATTCAACGGAATATGCAGAAGGTTGATGGTTCATGGGATATTGAGTATTTCTGAATCCTAAGATCTTCAGAGCAGGTTTAAAGTTGCTTGTTCACCTCCTAAGAACCAAAGGTATAATAATGATACATCTGATGTAGGATCATTTGAGCTTAATCCATTTATAAAGAATAAAGCCATCTTAAATTTAAACTGATATGAAATTTGTTAAAGTTTTGACATTCATCTTGTAAGAGAAAAAAATTGAGAAAACATGATGGAGAAGTGCTTATGAAACCCATGTACTTATTCAGAGTTGGAATTCAATGGGTTTTCATAAGCTTGGCAAATGTTATACTTGAGTTTTATGTTGGGTTGTATGAACCAGTTGTTAAAATGGCACTTGTAATCAGGGTTCTCTCAAAGGTAGACAACTGAAAAGGCTTTTAATGTGGAAATGACAGATTTATATTCCTTTTTCTTCTTTAACTTTCTTCTGCACAACAGTGTACTCTAAGCACTCATAGTAATGCTCGTTCTATCTATAAAAATGTTACATGGAAATATGCTTATAACACTTATTTTTTTATAGCATAAAACTCATTATGGTTTTGGTGAAGTACTACATTTATATTCCTTAATGTTTTCTCCTCAGGGAATAACCTCAGAAATTATACAGAAAAAGTGCCTAACAAATGGAAGATGAAACTCTGGCATTCATTTCACCTTTGTATTAAGTCCCAAATTCCCTGGAGATATTGTGAGTGAATTATGCAATTCCTGAGAGTGCTTAACAGCTACATATGCTTTCAGAACATTTGCTATTGGTTTATCCAAAGCAGAAAGGGTTTTTTCAAAGATGGACATAATATGTCCAGAGACTAGATGTTGCCGAACTGTTCTGATTAAAACTAACCCAGAGTGGCTATTGTCTAATTGGCCAATTGCTAAAGAAATGGAGCTCCTATTCCAACAATGAAAAGACGGATAAGGACAAATTACACAGCAGCTGATGTTCAGGTGAAAGCACAGAATATTTCAAGTGAGAATGCTAAGCAATCAAGAACAATATGGACATATCTTAAATAATAGTTAATTTTGTCTGATATAATTTAATGTTTTTATTAATATTTTAAAACTATTAAAGCATAATCTAGTTTTGTGTACCTGTTCAATTATTTGTATTTAAGTACTAAATTTGTGAAATAATAAATTATCTTTCATCCTTTTATTTTTTTCTACTGAAATAGTCATTAGGGGAGCTAACTGCTTTTTAAATTATTAGAGTCCCACCACTACATGCGCCTATGTATTGGATGCAAGCTGTACTCCCTCCAAAAGTCCCCTTTCAACTAATTGAGAGTTCACAAAGTAGAGAATGATTACATGATATTTATAAAACTCTGACAATCTGCCTGGTCACAATGATGCAAACTATGACTCATAAAATATGGAAATAACTTAAAACAGTGCTGCACACACCCTCCTATGTGTATTAACACACATACAGGTCTCTCTCTCTCTCTCTCTCTCTCTCTCTCTCTCTCTCTCTCTCTCTCCCAAATTACAGTAGAAAATCCCTGGTCATAAAGCAGACTAAGCATTGGGCTGATAACCGTAAGTTCTCTCCTTCAAACTCACCAGTGGTTCCAGGGCATAAAGATGAGGCAGGTTGCTCCCATGAAATTATATCTTTTGGAACCCTAAGGAAAAAGGTCTATTCTGTCCTATAGAACTAATATGAGCTGAAATCAACTTGGTAGAGGTGGAGAGACATACACTACACACACTACACTCACAGCCATTCAGTAAAGGGTGTGGACTACTGGAGGCCTGTGTGTCTGAGACTGTGACATTTTACAGGCGTTGACAGCCTCACCTTTCTCCCACAGAACAGCTTGTGGTTTACAACTGCTGACCTTTGGGTTTTTACAGTTTAAGATATAACTAACTATGCCACCGGGGGCAGGGGGGTGTGTTGGGTGCGCTTGTGCACACACACACACTCGCAATTCAAAAGTTTGTGAGAAATGGAATTGAATGAATAATGGGACATCCTACAAACTTCTGGAATTCCTGTGTGTGTGTGTGTGTGTGTGTTTTAGGTGTGTGCATGTTCAATTCATAAATGGGTAACCACATTATATTAAAAGAGCACAATCATAAACATCTCTGCATTATGTTCCTTCATTATTTTTCTTTTAAGAGATAAGCATCAAATCCACCTTCAACAAATCTCACCTGAGTTTGGGTTTAAGCTGGAATTAGTCTTTGTAAAGTGAATATTTATGATGGGTTTTAAAAAGCCTCTGTTTCCTCTTTAGATTTCCACCAGTAATTTGGCAGAAATCACACATTCTTCTCATAATTACATTTATATCTCTGTATTTCCTAAATGGTATTTATTACATTGCCTTCTCAGAAGGGATTTTAAAATATATATTTCAAACAATGGGTCAAAATCCAGGAACAATTAAAGTGCTATACTCAGTATAATTTTCTACAGCAGTGCTTCACTTTTTTTGAGTTTCTTATTGTATTTACCAAAAATGATCTCAGTGCAGTGTAATCCGGGGCACACGATTTCCTGTGGTTTCTTCATTCCTGGCTGACTTTGGTATTAATGGTAATTGCAGTATATTCAGTGGTGCCATCTTGAATAAACCTCAGTTGGGGCATATGTGCTTTTAAAATAGATTTTTTAAAAAATGGAATTTCTAGTATTTTACCTAGTTCCTTGTTCCAAAATACACATGTTCCCCCTGCCAAATGCTTCCAGAATATGAGTGCCTATTAATTCACCATTTGTCCACCTCAAGGACATTGTCAAGCTGGTGCTCAGAAGCACCTTTACATGTGATATATTCAGCACAAACACTACAGAACAATTTGTCCAATTTATGAAACTATGCAATCCATATACCTTTTGACCTCATGGTTTCACGCACAGGACTTTATCTTACTGAAACATAAACACCGCTGGCAATGAAAGGCGCACAGGGCAGGTCAGTAAAACAGTTCAGTAGCAACATTTGGAAACATGTCCGGTCTTCATGAGCAGAAGAAGGTTAACTACATGATGGTATACATAAGCAGTGCACTACTCTGTAGATACTAAAACTAATGGAACATACAGAAAGGTACAGTTTCTATAACGTTAAGTAGAAAGAAAGAGTGACTAAAAGGAGAAAATCTATGCTTTGCATTGTCGAATTCCTTACTAGCCCAGCCAGGTGCCATGAAGTTAGGCGCAACATAATGTCCGTCACCACTCGTCCTCATGCTGCTGACGGATGAGTGAGGAGAGTGAGCTCTGATGAAGCGAACAGTGCGTCCACCCACCCCTGGATGAACATCGCGAGCTGGAATGAAGGTCCCATTTTGAAAACTTACGGTTTCATTTTAAAAAGAAAGCAGAAATCTGGATGCTAATGTGTAATCTTGAGTACATGTTTAGGGTTTATATACCATAGAAACCTTTTTTTAAATTACAGTGCTACCTAACTCAAACATTAAGGCAACGTGTGACTAGATCTAGAAGGACATTTTTAGAAAATTATGCAAAAAAAGTTTAAGCAAGGTATATCCGCAGGAGTGAGTTGAGAGAGTAGGATTGTGCTTTATATAGTCTGATTTTTTCCACTATAGATATTCAGAGAGAACAACCACAAAAATGTGCAGTCTCATAAAGAAAGGGGGAAGAGTAATTTTGAATGAAAGATTTTTTTCTCTGCTTTGACTAGGGATATTAATTTAACTATCTAGAATGCTATTTACTAATCTGTAAGATGGAGATTATACATTCTCAGATGCCTGTGTGCTTGTCAAAAACACAGATGATATTGATGCAAGTCTTACTTGTACTTTCCATTTTTTAATTCGATTTCTTCCATATCTCTCAATCATATTCATTCGGTGAAACAAAAGAAGTGGAATATGAAATAAATGTTATTATCAAAGAAGATTAAAAAATTATTTCCTATTTAACTGTCAATAAATACCAAAAAAGTATGCCTAATTTCAAGAAAGTCTTTTTTTACAGTAATGATAAAATAGTTCCATAATTATTTTCTTAATATAACTAGGGATTTGGAGAGTATATGTATTTTTTATAGTTTCCACTGGCCCTTTTCATAAACATTGAGACTTTAAAAGTTCATTGTTATTTAATAATGAATATAAAGCAATGCATTTTATGCCATTAAAATGCTTAAAACTCCATTCATGGAAATTAATTTTCCTTTTCTTTTTTGGTGTTTCTTCATTAAAAATCAAGTTTCCTTAAGTACTTTAAGAGAATTATCAAATAATAAGAAAAAATTGGACCTCCCTAGACATAAAGGGGAAAAGAGCATAAATTCCTGATTCTGAATCAAGCATTTATTCTTCAGACTAAATTTTAAATCAGAGAATAAATAGAAATATTTTTATAATCAAGAAAAAGGGATTAATGTAAACACCTTTGTGCCAACACATTAATTCTATTTTAACTTACAAAATTCTCCCTGTTTACTTTATAAGAGTAAGTCAAAATTACTGCATCTTAGGTTCCACTTCAAACATGTATGAGTTTCCAAATGAAATGTGTTTTAAATGTTTCTTAATCAGTGAACAACTACAGAAAAGTTCTTTTAGTAATAGGAAGGAACTTCAAAAAGTTAGTCTAAAAGGGAATGAAAATGTGAATCAAGAGTTCTTTTACAAACTTTTCAAAGTCCCCTAAAAACACTTGTCTCAAACTTTGAAGAGAGCTTACACACACACACACACACACACACACACACACACACACACACCTTCCAACCTAAGAGACTGTGCTGGGCCAGTGAAATTCAAGAGAGAGAAATTGTTGAGATTCCTGAGAGGCAATCATGATACAGTTTCTGGATGATAAAGGCTGCTGCTTAGGAAATTTTAACAAAGATTGAAACAATGTATTGATTGGAAATGATCTGAAAAGTTGCACAGCAAAAGGTTTTTCTGTTTCATCATGTACATGGGCCTGTTCCTTCTTCCGGGATAGCAAGGACTCTATTTGTCATTGGGAAACTACTTCATTCCTGCTCTGATCTTGGTCTTTTCAACTTTCATTTGTTATCCTAAACAGAAAGGCCATTTTAAAGGATCAAGTTACCAGTCCAGTGAGAATTCCAAGACTACCTTGTTGATGTGGTGTAAATCTAAGAGCAAAGAATTCTTTTGGGAAAGGTTAGGAGACCGAAACATTGCTTTCAAAAGTATATAAACCAAGATGGAGGTCCGGGCAAGAAAAAATAGCTTCATATTTTAATACTTTTGTTTAAGGAAGTCTTCTATAATTTGGCAGCAATCGTGTTTTACTTACATTTGTATTTCCTGTAACACGATGGCAAATCCACATCTGGAGAAAAACAAAAGGGAATAAAACTCTTTTCAAGGACAGATTTAGTAAAAGAAACGTTGGGCGACGCTCAGACACACAATGACCCACATGCCCTCTCCTGGAAATGTAAACAGAGAAAAGCAACAAAGGAAAAAAGAAAAAGACTGGATGAATGCCAGAGATTAGATATTGCAAAACGTAAGCAATTCTAATGCTGAGATTCGTTATATGCGAATTAAAAGTTGAAATTGGATGTATAATATAAAATATGATAATTTATACATAGTTGTATATGTATATATATTATGTGTTACTACCACATGTGTATAACACATATGTTATCCTATTGTATATGTGAAATATGAGGGTGGGAAAAAAGATCCATTGCCAGTGACGGCACCTGGGAAGGTACCATCTAGTCACAGTGAATTTTTTCATAAAAGCAGATTCCCTCAAACCTCAATTTTTGATTCAGCTCAATCTAGGAGAACAGTATGTGGCTGAGAAATTGTGTTTCCAGCTGGGAAATATGCCACAAAAACTTTTGTGATGTTGAACACAGCTTACAAAGGACAGCATGCTGTGGGGAAACATCTCAAGTGTTTGAGTGGTTTTCTCATTTCAAAAAAGGTGAACTATCTATTGATGACAAAACTCATTCTGGACGTCCATCACCTTTCCAAATGGATGAAAGTGTTGATGAAAATCTATGTTTGGAGTACGTTCCACCAAGTCAAACTGTTAGTCGAACTTTCTATTTAGAGGTTCTGAAAAGATTGCATGACAGGGTGCAACAAAAAAGGCCTGATTTGTGGTAGATGGGGGTATGGGTTTGGCCACCACGATGATGCACTTGCTCATACAGCCAACTCAGGATATCAGTTTGGTCAAAAAAAAAAACCCAAAAAACAGCTTGCCACTGTTACCCCACACAGCTTACTCACCAGACCGTTCACCTTGCAACTTGGTTTTGTTTACTTAAATGCAGCGGGGCAAGAAAGGACAGTAATTTGAGGAATAGAGAGGTGAAGGAGAAAAAAAAAAAAACGAAGGAGGCTTTGCCAGTCCAAGTGGATAAATTTGAAAAATGTTTCCAAGAACGGAATTACAGATTTTACAAATGTATTAAGTGTGATGAAGAGTACTTTGAATGTGATAAATTTGCTTTGTAAAATAATTTGAATACACAGTTTTGAAAAAAACAATTTCATTTTCTGAGTAGTAGCTCTTCATATATCAGTATGCTAGTGTGCTGTTTTATACACAAAACTATACTGTGCTATACGATATATGTGCATATGTTCAATGTATAAATATACAAAAATATGTATCCTAATATGTGTGTCTTTGTAGGTTGCTTTAGATTATCTTCACTAGAAAATGATTTTAGTTTTCCACACTGAAAATTTCAACTTTTGAATCACACTTTCCATGCTTTTTTCAACTTACAAAGCACAACAAAATGGTGAATATGTGAGATTTTCTTCTCTGTCCTTTTTGAAAAGTATCTCCCACGTCCAGATATGTCTCCTACATAGAAGATCGAAGTATCCTGCTACCTCGATGTGCCACACAATTCTGGATTCACATCCAGATCTGCCACTTACATACAGTTCAATCATTTCTGGCCCTCATTCCAGTAGACATTATGATGTGCTGCTTCCTCACCGCTTTCCCCTCAGATTCCATGCTATGGGTCAGTGTGAAAGGATCAAGTTTTACCACCAGCCCAGGAGAGGTCTTGATCCCAACTCTACCTCTTTACTCAATGTGGCCCTTAATATTCCAGAACTATTTGCCTAGACTATGGTGTTCGGTTACTTGGTCAGACACTCAGTGTCGCTATGAGTTCAATGGGTAGATTTATGGCTATAATCAGATGCTTTTGTGTAAAAGAACTTCCCTTAATGAACATGGATGGGGCTCATCCAATAAGTAGAAGAATTTAGAATAAAAAACCCAGGTTTCCTAGAGAAGTAATTGTGCCAAAACTGTATTACAGAACTCTTGCCTACCAGCCTATCCAATGGATTTCAAGTTTGTCAACCCCAACAATTATGTAATCTAATCCTCAAAAGTGAATGTATTTATTTAAGTGCTATTTCTCTGAAAAAATGACAAGTTGAAACAATAGGGATGTCTTTGGCTTGGTTCTGAGTAGAGGGTGAAAGAGATTTAAAGATTTTGTTAGTAACAGCCTTAACAGTTTTGAAGAAACCATTATTAGGGTTATGAATGTAAAGATTATGATTATGGTTCCAACGACAGGAAGGGTACTCTGGGTAAAATGCTCATTGTCTTTTAGATCACATCAGATATCGTAAAAGAATGCTGCTAAAAATATCATCATTAAATATAGGTCTGATGATCCCTGAGATGGAGAACAAATTTGAACTAGAGATAAGGTGACCTTTATGATAACATAGTAGGGACCATTAAAAAATGTTTGTTCTCTTTTTTAGGTAAAATAGAAGAATTTCAACTTGAATGAAAATATATGATGTCTTGAATACTTTTTGTCCCAGAATGTGCTGTATTCAAAAGTTCTGCATTTCTTGATTCAAGTAATTTAAAAGGCAGGTTAATTTGGCATCATTAGAGTTGAATATCTGGTTGATATTTCCACATTAAAACTGAATGGGTTAAGATAGTCTAGTGGTGAGAAGGTCACGCAGTTCCAGGTTCTTTTGTTTTTCACAGTTTTATGTATTTAAAATCAGAGGATATGAAATATTTAACTTGGTTTTCATGTAACATACCATGTTTTTAGATAAATGAAAAGTAAATAAGCCACTCCGTCTCTGTGGAGTGTATTTTGGGTGGCACAGAGAGCTACTGTATGGACAGAGTAGAAATGCACCCCACAGTATTCAGGGCTATCATCTTTTCTTTAAATCGTTTTTTTTTTCCTTTTAAATTGTTTTATTGGGGCTGCATAGAACTCATTACTATCTGGGCATACATTTTTGTATGCAAAACTCATTTGTTTATTTGTTGCCATCATCCTTCTCAAAACATTTTCTTTCTACTTAAGTTCTTGGTATTAGCTTCTCCTTTCCCCATGCCCTTCTGCTCCCCCCTGCTTCAAGGACCCTTGCTAATTTATAAATTATTATCATTTTCATATTGTACACTGTGCAATATTTCCATTCACCCTCTTCCCTGTTGTTCATACTCCAGAGAGGAGATTATATATAAATCCCTTTAGTGAGTTCGCCCTTTCTTCTCCACCTTCCTTCCACCCTCCCAGTAACATCCCTCTCAGGAATGGTCCTAAAGGGATCATCTGTCTTGAATTCTCTATATTTCTGGTTTCTATCTGTACCAGTGTACATCCTCTGGTCTAACTGGATTTGTAAAGTAGAACTCAGTACAGGAAAGTTACATATTTCATTGTTGCTACACTGTACCCTGAATGGCTTGTCTCCTCCCCACAAATCTTCTGTAAGGGGATGTTGTTTTGCCTGCATGTGGACTTTGTGACCCCAATCTGTACTCCCCCATCATTTATGATGCTATAACTGCTAGCTCTTTGATGTTTGATACGATTCCTTCGATGTCTCATGGCCACACTGGCTGGTGTGCTTCTTCCGTGTAGCCTTTGCTGCTTCTCAGTTAGATGGCTGCTTGTTTACCTTCAAGTCTTTAAGATCCCAGATGCTATATCTTTTGATAGGGCACCATCAGCTTTCTTCACCACATTTACTTATGCACACCTTTGTCTTCAGTGACCATATGAGGAAGGTGGACACACTATGGTATGATTTTTGTTCTTTGATAACTTCTAACTGATTCTATTTACTCCTCATGGTCACACAGGCTGATGTGCTTCTTCCATGCCATTGCACAGAGAGGACCATATTGTCAGCCCCCCTATGAAACATGGTGTCCCTTGCTGTGTCAAGGTCCTATGGGCACAAACCTGGAGAAGCAGGGTTGAGAGTATACCTGGTATGATCCCACCACACCTAGACAAGGTCATGCAGCAGACCATCAGGAGGGACAGAGCACAGAGTTTCTGAGGAAATGCCAATGATATTCTTTGGGCACAGGATGTGACATGCCATCGGGTTCAACTGGGCAACACTCCTGGAGGACAACGAACATAACTTGAATTATTTACAGGCTTTTCTTTTGTTATTATTGTTGTTTTACATATATATATTTGCCATCATTTTGTTTTCTTTTGTCACTTTGTCTTGTGATGTCTTGTTTTTCTGTACATATTGTGGTATCTGCAGGTCTATCTAGATAAGATAGGCTGGATGAACAGTCTGAAGGAGAAAACAATCAGACTGATGGTTCCAGGGGGACATGGGAGCTGGGTAGGTGGGGGAAAGGAGGTGGTATTGTTCATCCCAAGCATAAGGGAAAAATAAGTGATCTAAGATCCATGGCAGGATGGTGTTACAGGCCTGATAGGAATTGATGAGGACTAATGTAACAGAGAGAAAATTATTGAAATTCAATTGGGGGTTGTGCATGATGGTGGGATAAGAGGAAAGTAGAAGGAAAGAGAGAAGGGAAATGGGAGGTAAAAGGCACCTACAAAAGTCTAAATATACACATAAACATTGATGAATATATTTATATATGATCATGGGGAAATAGATCTATATGCATATGCTTATAGAGTTAGCATTAAGGCACCATATGGACATTGGGCCTCCAATCAAATACTTCCTCAATGCAAGAACACTTTGTTCTATGAAATTGGCATCCTTTGATGCTCACTTTCTTGACACAGTCACTGAACACAAATGTGTGCACAAGCAAAAGTAGTGAAGAGAGCTGATGGTGCCCAGCTATCAAAGATATAGTGTCTGGGGTTTTAAAGGCTTGAAAGTAAACAAGCGATCAAGTTCTTAGAAAAAAGTGTTTCTTCCGTAGAAGGAAGACTTGAGTAGAGCCCCAATGTCTGTCTGCTACCTTGATATAGGCACCAGAAATTTGGTTGAAGGGAGACATTGGTCAGTGTAACTGATTCCATTTACCCATTGTGGTCACACAGGTTGGTGTGCTTAGAAAAATAAAATTTATAAATTATCAAGCACCCATGAGGAATGGTGGGTGGAGAAGATGGGGTGAGGGGATGATGAGCTCATACTAAGGGCTTAGTAGAATGAAAATGCTTTGAAAATGGTGATGGCAACAAATGCACAAATGTGCTAAGTGGTTTAAAAATAGCAAAGATGTGTGTCAAGGATTGCATTCTTTCTCCATATTTATTCAATCTGTATGCTATCCAAATAATCAAAGAAACTTGACTACATTCAAAAGAATGTGACTTCATTTTGCTGTTAGATACAAACTTCTTTGCAAAGAGAACTTGAACCACTTACCATGGAAGACCAATGATTAAACTTTTCACTATGGATTATGCCTCATTGTTAAGTGGGAAAACAAAGTCCTCACAAGAAGACCACTAGACATCAGCATGATAAAAGGTGCAAAAACAGAAGTTGTCAAGAATTTTGCATATTTGTAACAACAATCAATGCCTGCACTGGCAGCAATCAGGAAGTCAGAGATGTATTGCATTAGGCAAATATGTTGCACAAGCTATTTTAAAAATATTAAAAGGCAAATATTTCTCTGACTATGAAGATGCACCTGACCCAAACCAGGTTATTTCTAAGCAGGTTACATGAATTTGAAAGCTGAATAATGAATAAGGGAAGCTGAAAGGAATTGATGCATTTGAATTGTGGTGTTGGTGAAGAATACTGTCATAGACTACCTTGGACAACCACAGAATAAAATACTACTTAAAAGTGAGGATAGTGAGACACTATCTGCTAGCTCTCCAGATTACCAAGAAAAGTCAGTCCTGAAGAAGACTAGTATTCTTGGTTAAGTAGAATGTCAACAGAAAAAAAAGAAAACTTTAAACAAGATGAAAGGACACAGTAACCGTAACTCTGGACTGGAACCCTGGGAAGGTAGTGAGGATAGTGTAGGGCTGATGAGGGTCACCACGAGTCAGACGACATCTTAGCAGCAACAACAAGCATGAATTTAAAATGTAAACATACTGTGATCATGGTGGCTTCATAAATATGGCTTCATTAGAATGAAGACCAGTTTCTTGGCAGTGAAAAACTAGCAATCCCTCATGAGACTATCTATCACTTTGTAATCATCTCCATAAAGTTGTGACTGTTAGGTGTGTTGCGCTGGTTCCTACTCATGAAATAATAATAATCGTAATTAATAATAATAATAATAATAATACACTGCCATCCTGACAATTGCTCTTTGATTAGAGTCCCTTGTCGCCGTCACTATGTCAAATCATCTCATCTAGGGCCTTCTTCTTTTTGGATACCACTCTATTTTACAAGCATGATGTTCTTCTCTGGGAACTAGTCTCTCCTTACAACATGTTCAAAGTACATGAGACAAAGTCTTGCCAGCCTTGATCTAAGGAGCAAAATGCCTTCACTTCTAATCCAAGACAAATTTGTCCTTTAAGCAATCAACGGTACTTTCAATATTCTTTACCAGCCCTATAATTCAAACGCATTGATCTGCTTCAGTCTTCCTTTTTCAATACCCATATTTCACATGAAAATAAAGCATGACTTGGTGAACTGTAGTCTTCAAATGATATTCTTGCTAGTCAACACTCTAGTGAAGCCCTATGAGGCAGATTTACTTAATGCAACGTGTCTTTTGATCTCTTTATTGGTTCTTTTATGAACACTGATTGTGGATCTGAGCAAAATGAGATCCTGATAACTTCAAAATTTTTGAAGAATTGAAAGGAATTCAAAAAGGATTTTACTAGTAGGATGTTGCCTACTAGTCATTTGGGAGGTTTGGGGTCTTGTTTGTTTTTTACTTGAGTTGTAATCCATACTGAAAGTTATAGCCTTTGATCTTAGTATATTGTTAATAAGCCTTCTGCCAATTCAGATGCCACACTCTTTGTCCTATGACCCCATTTCTCTGATGCTTTTCCCTGTATAGATATTGAGTGAGTAAGGGGAAAGTATATACCTTTGAGATAAACATTTCCTGATTTTTTTTTGGGGGGGGGGGTAGGGCATCACTGCCTCTGGTGGTCATGGGCGCCACCCAGTGCTGCTCCTGAGAGGCACTGCTGGATTTGAACTGCCAAACCCGTGGGCCGCAGTCCCGCACTCAACCACTTACGTCACAGGGCTCAGTCCGCATTTCCTGATTTTTAAGTTCTGTACTATTCCTTTGTTCTGTTTCCACAATTCTT
Source organism: Nesogale talazaci (assembly GCA_004026705.1). NCBI lineage: Eukaryota > Metazoa > Chordata > Mammalia > Afrosoricida > Tenrecidae > Nesogale > Nesogale talazaci. The sequence goes on along the minus strand of PVJH01018547.1, from coordinate 13,607 downwards.
CTTTACTCATGTTCAAATATTTCAGTTTAAAATAGGAAACTTGGGTTCCTGTAATTCCCACTCTTCTCAAGGATATCCATAGTTTGTTAAATAATCCACACAGTCTAATGCTTTAACCTAGTAGTTCTCAACCTGTGTGCCATGACCCCTTTGATGAGTGGAGTAACCCTTTCACAGGGGTCACCTGATTCATAAGAGTAGCAAAATTCCAATTATGAAATAGCAATGAAAATAATTTTATGGTTGAGGGTTCGCCACAACATGAGGAACTGTATGAAAGTATTACAGCATTAGGAAGGTTGAGACCACTGTTTTAACTTAATCAACAAAATTCAAGTTAGCATCCTTTTAGTATTCTTGGCTTTCAGTCAGGATCCATCTGACATCAGCATTTATATTCCTTTTCTCTCAATGTGTTTCCTAATCCAGCCTGAACCTCCGGCAACTCCATCACTGCTGCCACCGTTGTTGGATGATCATCAGCAAACTTTCACTTGCAAGTGACATTAATGATACTGTGCTATGATTTGAACATCTGCTTCCATAACAGATTCTCTCCCGTAGGGTGGGATGCAACACTTTTTCCTTCTCCCTGTTGAAAGAAGGTTGCCTTGAGTGTATATCTTATGACCAAAACAGATAGCTTTCCTTTTGCTGAACAGGGTTCCTATGTCTGGTTTGTCTTCCAACACTAGATTTTCTGAAATTTAGCTTTTGGTCTGGTATATTGTCTACCAATCTTGCCATCTGACCTGACAAACTTGAATTTATTTTTCTTTGCTGCCAGAAACCTGCTAAGTTAACTGTTGGTATGGTTATCATCAGACCTTGCATTTATGTGAATCACAAGAAGCCTCCAGTCTGACATCTCACACATGGAATTAGAACTTGCTTCCATTTAGAACTGTGTGAATTATTTATGTGATATAAAGCTCTCTGTATATAAACATATATAAGCTTCAATACATATATTTACTTCCCTACAGAATGCTGTAAATAATATATCTCATATAATTTATTTATTTTCTCCACCACACCTTAAGTAAGCTGCATGAATATTAAGATATTGAGGATATTAAGATTTTAAGGAGATCATACTATAAAATATACAGTCAATAAAATTGTTTGTACATAATTTGTGGAAGCAACATGAGAAAGCAGTCTCTGCAGAAGGACATCATGTTTAGTAAAGTAGAGAGGCAGCAGCGGAGGGCAAGTCTGTGAAGAGGATGGACTGACACTGTGACAGCCACAATCAACTTGGGCACAGGAGCAATTATGATGACAGCACAGGACTGGATAGTAGTTCATTCTGTTGTACACAAGGCAGTTATAGGTCAAGGCTTACAGAATGGCACCTAAAACAGCAACTGATGACAAACCTTTTAAATTATGATTTCTATATGTAAAAACCAAGAACACCAGAAGTTTTGAGGGGAGATGATCCATGACCATATCTAGACACATACAGTGAGTACAAGACATGACTTCTTGCAAGAGTTCCCAGTACCAGTCAATATCCAAAAACTTAAAAGAAATTAAGCTAGACATATGAAAATAAAAGAAATTGTTCCATGGGTTTACCTACTCTATCTCTTGGACATTTTTTTTTACTTCTACCTTTATGTTTTGATTTTTTGTCACTTAAATATTTTATTTTTATTTTTTTTAATAGATTTGTTGGGGGATCTTACAGTTACTACAACTTTTAGTACATCTTTTGTATTAAGCACATTTGCACACATGTTGCCACATACATTTCCAAACTTTTTCCACTTGAGTCCTTGATACAAGCTCCTCTTTTAAAAAAAAAAAACTCCCCTTTCCCCTCCCCCCTTTTTTTAATGAATCACTTTATTGGGGGCCCATACAACTCCCATCACAATCCATAACATCAATTGTATGCAGGCCACATTTACACACCCATTGCCATCATCACTCTCAAAACATTCTCCTCCCTCCAGGCTCCCAGTATCAGCTCCCTATATTACCCTTCCTTCCCCCCTTCCCCTTGAACCCTTAGTAAATTACAAATTGTTATTTTTTTCATACTGTACACTGTCCAATGTGTCCCAACACTTGCTTCCATGTTGTTCATATCCCAGAGAGGAGGCTACGTGTAGATCCTTGAAGTTGGTTCTCCCTTTCTATTCCTCTATCCCTCCACCCTCCTGGTATTACCACTCCTATTACTAGTCTTGATGGATCATCTATCCTAAGTTTCCCATGTTTCCAACTTCACTGTATATCTCCTGGTCTAGCTGGATTTATGTGTTAGGATTGGGGTCATGATAGTGGGTGGGAGGCAGCATGGGAATTAGAGGAAAGTTGCATATTTCATTGCTCCTACCCTGTATCTTAACTGGCTCATCTCCTTCTGGTATGTTTTGATTTTTTATGGTGATATATTTTTTGAATAATTTTATTGGGGGCTCTTACAGCTCTTATACCATTCAATACATCATTTATATCAAACACATTTGTACACATATTGCCATATCCATTTCCAAATATTTTCCACTTGAGCCCTTAGTACAAACTCTTCTTTTCTCTCCCCTTCTTTTTTTTGAAGAATAATTTTATTGGGGGGCTCATATAATTCCCATCACGTTCTATGCATACATCAATTGCATACAAACCACATTTGCACACTTGTTGCCATCATCAATCTCAAAACATCCTCCCTCCACTTACACTCCAAGGACCAGCTCCCCTTATTTCCCTCCCTTCCCTCCTCCCCTCCCCCATGAACCCTTAATAATTTACAAATTGTTATTACTTTTTCATACTTTACACTGTCCAATGTGTACCTTCATCCTATTACCTGTTGTCCATGCCCCAGAGAGAAGGCTATATATAGATCCCTGAAATTGGTTCCTCTCCTACTATTCCACCATCCATCCACCCTCCTAGTATCACCACTTCCACCACTAGTCCTGAGGGATCATCTATCCTACATCCATGTTTCCAACTCCATTGTACATCCCCTGGGCTAGGTGGATTTGTCCTGTAGAACTGGGATCATGATAGTGGGTGGAAGGAAGCATTTGAGAACCAGTGGAAAGCTGCATATTTCATTGTTACTACACTACACCCTAAGTGGCTCATCTTCTCCCTGCAATCCCTGTCCAAGAGGTTGTCACTTGACCAATTCATGGGCTTTGGGTCCCCAATCTGTACTCCCCCTCATTTGTAATGATATCATTTTAGTTCTTTGATGCCTGGCACTGGTTCCTTTCAACACCTCGTGGTCACAGAGTCTGGTGCGTTTCTTCCATGTGGACTTTGTTGTTTCTGAGCTGGGTGGCCGCTTGTTTGCTCAAGCCTTTAAGATCCAGACACTATATCTTTTGATTGTCAGGCACCATCAGCTTTCTTCAATATATTTGCTTATGCACACATTTGTCATCAGTGATCATAAAGCCTGATAACTGATCCCTTTGACACCTTGTGGTCCCACAAGCTGGTGAGCTTCGTCCATGTTGGCTTTGTTGCTTCTGAGCCTAATGACTGCTTCCTTACTTTCAAACCTTTAAGACCCCAGACACTACATCTTTTGATAGTGGGCACCATCAGCTTTCTTCATCACATTTGCTTATGCACGATCTTCAGTGATAGTGTCGGGAAGGTGAACATCATGGAATGCCAATTTTATAGAACAAAGTGTTCTTGCACTGAGGAAGTACTTGAGTGGAGGTTCAATGCCCATCTGTTGTCCTACTACTAACCCTATAAATATGTTCATTGATCTATTTCACTATCATAACATATAAATATTTGTACCTGCCTGTACATGCCTGTATTTAAACCTCTATAAATGCCCTATACAGCCCCCCATACTTCTTTCATCTATTTCTTTTTACTTTCCTCTTGTCCTACTATCATGCTCAGACTCCAATTGGGTTTCAGTATTTTCTCTCTGTTACATTACACTTGATCAATCCCTATCCAACCTCTCACACTCACCTTCTCACTGATTTTGAATCAATTGTTATACCCTTATCCCTGGGCTGGTCAACACCACCTCCTTTTCCCCTCATCCCCTTTTCTCATGTCCTCCATCCCCATGCCCCAGAACCATCAGTCCCATCATTTTCCCCTCCAGACTGTTTGTCCAGCCTGTATTATCTAGATAGACCTGGAGAGAAAACAATATGTACCGAAAAAAGGCATCTTCAGCAGACTCATGTTTTTAAAGATATGTATACTTATGGATGAAACTCCTATTGTATGAAGCAGGCAAAAATAAGTCATTCATTTAGTGAGGGTGATGAAAGAAACATTAACGGAGGAAGTGCCATGACGGGGTGGGGGGGAGTATAGTAAAGCAAAGCATCCTTGGAAATTTTGCAGTCAAGAGGACTATTTATGTTTTAGATATTACACTTTAAAAATCAGAGAATCATGTCTTCATCTCATAACATTTCAAACCATGACCTAAAATAATACACATATATATATAGCACATTTGTACTGTGAGGTGGAAAGTTTGTCATATTATTTTCCAAGAATATTTATAGATTTCCTGAGTGACTAATTGTTCTCCAAAATTATATTTTTAGTTGCTTTTTCTGTTTTCATAGTTATATGAAATAAACTGGAAAGAAATTAGACCAATTGGTGCAAAGGCTTCAAAAGTGACATCATGAATTCCCATCTGTTGCTAGTAGTTTTATTATAAAAATATGTGCATTTTTGGAATACATGTTTTTATAAAGAAATAATTTTAGCAGAATTTTAATTAATAAATTCATAAACCATCCCTCATAGCTAATTTTATGTGATATCTACTCTTCACGGGGGTTACTTCTTAAAGGTCTATTAGAGGAATTGTGCAAGGATATCATGTGTATGAGAAGGGTCTTAGATAAAAAACACCCACGGGAAGAAGCTAATGAGTGATCTATATCTCTAAATCCCTATTGCCTATGCTTAGTTAAAAAGTTACTATATTCAGAGAAACAACTGTCATTGAAATGTTTTTTCAAAGAGAAACAACATTATCAATAAATTTTATTTTGAAAGCTATATACATTGTTTAACTTAAAGTAACCTGTAAAATATAAATACAAATAGTGTAAATTTCAATAATATATTTATGAAATATAGTGATGCTGTCATTCTTCATTTACTGTTCTATGTCATAAGGGCTAGACAGAATAATAGTGCATTTTTTGTAGAAGTATTCTGGGTTAGTCCGGGTAGGCTAGAGGAATAAATTTCATAGACACGCATATGGATATAAGGAAAGGGTTTATATACAAAAGAATGGAACACTGAGAAAGCCCAGTCCAGTTCAAAGTCATAAGTCCGGTATTAGCACATATGCCCAATACCAGGCTTTAATGTCTCTTTCCGACTCATGAAGTCACAGGTCAGTGGGTGCAGAACCCCGGCGCTGGCAGGGGTCTCCCCATGGTTCCTCACTGCAAGGGCTCAGGGTTCTTCAACAGTATCCAGTGGTGGCAAAAGCAACTCATTACTGGCAGGGGTCTCCATGTGGCTTCTCCACATTCAGTGGTCTGGCTCCAGCAGGGCCAACCTATGTGGCTTCTCCAGTTCCTCAGACGCTGTCATCTTGTCTTGTCCATGACTCATCATCTCTGAGACTAACTCCCAACAACTGGGGAAGATAGCTTCTCATCTTCATGAGGGAAATATCGCGAGATTTCACAGAAGTCACAGGAGAAAGCCATGCCCACATAGTGGCCTCATTGGCTACTCAATGGCTATCTCCAGATTAACAGGCTAAACTCCACCCCTACATTTCAATCATAAAATTAACATAAGCACATGACTGCCAAGTATGCATTTCAAAATTATTGAATTTGCTCCTATACTAATCCCTGAGTTTTATTCATGAATTTTTAAGAGTTAGTTTTGCATTCCACCTACAAAGAAAAATAATTAGTAACATTTTACATCATCATTCCTTTTAAATGTTATCTTTAGTATTAGCAATAGCATTTCATTGAACTTATCAACATATGTCTTAATTTTACTCTATTGCTTATTTTACACATTTCCAATTTTCCTACAAAAGTAAAAGTTTCATATTTTTTCCTTCTAGGATCTGTACCATTCTGATTCAGTTTGTGTCATTATAAAAATATCCCTCTTTAAAATAAATTTATTTCATTGTAGAGTCTCATCTAGCTACTAAATAAAAATGGTGCTTCTATGCCAAAAGTTTTATTGTCATTGTCAATGAGCTTTAATATGATGTGATTTATTTAAACCTATAAGCCATTGTTAAAAACCCAGTGTGAAAAAAAAACATAGCTAATTCTTGACAAATCAGAAAGAACCAACTGACAGAAAATGGAAACTCTATTAAACATTCAAAACTACTGTCTTGCAAGGTACAAAGTTCACTTGGCCAATGTCCAGCTTCATAAGATGTTCACAGTTCCATAAGGTTATAATATAGTTCACAAATATGAATCAGAATGGGAAATAGTGAACAGAACAGCTTCTTACATACAAAATGTATATAACAGCTTCTTACATACAAAATGTATATTTTTCATCTCTTGTATACAAAGTGACTGTACTATTAGACATATGCCTTGGTAGTTATAATAAGCACTTATGGTGCTGGCTTATGTATATACTGTAAAGAGCTTTCAGACTATTTACTGTAGGTGTGATCAAGAGGCAGGCTAGCCAAATACACTATATAGCTACCCTCCAACAGTGACTTGGGAAACTAAGCAAAACCTACATGGTTAACAATCCTAGGTCCCATATCTTCAAAGGAAAGCTATCAAGTAGACTAAATCCTGATTAGAGGAGCCTGAATACAAACAGCAAACAAGGAAGACATATGGAACTGTGAACTGTCAATAGTCCAAGCATGGTCGAGCCATCTAAAATTACTGCAAACAGTATTTTAGTCAGGGCAGGAATGAAGTAATTGATTCCACTAGCTCATGACTTCACCAGCAACCACATCAAGGGTGCGTGACGAGAGTGGTGTAATATCCTCCTCCCCTAATTTGCATGACCTTCCGGTGACCAGAGGCAAGGGATCCCCAACTCCCACCCCCTGTTCCTCCGGCAGCTGTCCAAACCTCCCCCACTCTTGTGCCATGCCACACTGATTTTTTGTTTCTGTCTCAGTTTTTCGTTCTGGTCCACTTTTCCTTTCCCGGGCCTTACCCAATTTCTACTAGGTTTTCCTTCCTTTTCATTGCATTGTCCATATTTTGACTCTGCTATAGAGGTGCCCCATTTCCACTGAAATCACAGATGCTATCATTCTACAGTTGGCCTATGCACATTAGCAGAAAGAGGGCCCTCTCTACAGTCAGGCTTGAAGGCTAGCACTTGTACAAGCATCCTGCTTCTCTTTGCTTTTTCTTTCATTTCTATTTCTCCCACTTCACTGTACTTGTTTCTCTTTTCTTTTTCCCTTTCTTATTTACCTTCCTTTTCCCACACCTTATTTTATCTTGCAAAGTAGGTGCCCAAAGCTCAACCAAATCTACGTCCTCATCCTTCTTCATTAGCAGTGGGGAAGGAGGAGAAGCACAGTCAGCTAAGGATCAGGTCATTCCAGGAGAGGCTGAGGTCAAACATGCTTTCACTCTCCCACCTTCCTTATTAGTTCTGACCCCAGCCATCCTGCCCACAGTACTTTCTTCCTCTCAGCTGGGTTCAGTGATTGACTGCAATGGTCACACAGAGTCCACATGCTGTACTCAGTGTTGTCAGCATTATTGGGGAATTTAACTGGTTACAATCCAGGGTCAGCAAGGTGCAAGATACAATTCTCCAGTCAGGACAGAACCTTCCCTGAACATTTATAGGCAGGACTCTCTTTCTAGTCCTTGGTCTATTAAACATTTGGTCTCTTGTCTTTTTAGGGATAGTATAAGTGGCAAGGAAATCTCCAATCCACTCTAAACTTCAACCCCAAAGCACTCAGCTTTTGCTCCATAGGTTCATAAATCTGACCAGCTATAATCAGCTAGTTTTATGCCCGAAGGGAATTCCCTCTTGACACAAGCAGGCCTCAGGTTGGAAGGCACTTAGATGTCTTCTCCCCCTTGCTGGGAAGCCTGCCACTCAGTCTGGGGCTTTCGTTGCCACTACTCTGGTGTCACCATTTTCTGTCTCTTGGATCAGGGAGGTTCGGAACAAAGTTTTCTCAGGGACCAAAGGACACAATCTGTTTCTATTTCTTCTGTCTTACAGGTAACATAATTCCTGCCCTCCGCCCACTGTTACTGAAACAATTCATTTTGTATCATTCAGGGTGGCAGATTTGAGCAACCCCCCCCCCATAACATTTCAAAATTGTATAATCACCATTAACTCTGTTAACAATTATGCACAAGTGAATCAATCGTATAATTCTATCACTGTCTACCCCTCTCTTCTCTTACCCAGACGCTTCAGGAAAAAGTTGCTTAAAGGGAATTTCAAAGACTACATATCTCGTGATTCGTGCTCCCACAGGATGAATGCTGCAATTCACTGTCGCCAGCTTGGGGACTGTTGGTTCCACCAGGTCTAAATGCCTTTCTCTCTCTCTCTCTCTCTCTCTCTCTCTCTCTCTCTCTCTCTCTCTCTCCATTTTCATCTGCTTTCTTTCTTCACAAAACTTTCCCCTTTCCTCATTACCTATTTTGATTTTATCGTTCTTTATCTTTCCTACAATGATGTTTGTTTTTTTTTTCAATCTTGAAGAGAGATGCCTACTACCTGCCAGGTCTGCAGGAACTTTCTCTGTAGGTGAACCAGAGCCCAGGTAGAAGACATGTTCCTCCACCATCTTTATGCTCAGCAACACTCTCCCCAACTTCTTCTTGTAAGTCCTGTGGTCCTCAATCCTTCTGTGTTTGGCAGCTACCACTTGGACCAGCACTCAGGTGATTTTGTTTTTTGTTCTTCTATACAGATTTTTGTTGTTATTCTTTTCTCCTGTTACTTTTCCTCCCCCCTTTTTGCCTCAACAAGATCTCTCTGTTTATCACCCTCATCAAGAAGGAGATGCAGATCATCATATCTGTCACCTGAGTCAGTGCAAGAAACTACCATCGCTGGATCACCAATGCATGAAACCCAATCTGCCCCACCCAGCGTCAGCCTCTCTATGGAGCAGTGGTCTAAGACGTATGCCTACCCACCATACCACTGCTAAGTATAGCTAGCGATAAAATATTAAAAGAGAATGCCTACTCTGTTGCCTGAATATATTAAAATGAAACAAAAATCAAGGTGAAACAAATCAACATATAAGCAAACAAATGAACATGTCATAATAACACTCTCATGTCTCAGAGACCATCCCAAAACAGTGGTTCTCAACCAGTCGTGACCCCTTTGGGGGGTCAAACAGTCTTTTCATAGAAGCCACCAATTCATAAAGGTAGCACAATTACAGTTATGAAGTAGCAAGGGAAATAGTTTTGTGGTTGGGGGTGGTTCACCACAACATGAAGAAATATATTAAAGGATATAGATGAAAGAGAAGATTAGATCAATGAAAGACAAATTTTAAAAAATTGAGAGTGTCTTTATTTATTTGTTTATCTATTTTACCATTAATCTTTCAGAGCAGCAGTTCTCAACCTGTGGGTGTTGACCTCTTTGAGGACCAAATGACCCTTTCACGGAGATTGCCCAACTAATAACAGTAGCAAAGTTACAGCTATGAAGTAGCAACAAGAATAATTTTATGGTTGGGGGTTCTCCACAACATGAGGAACTGTGTTAAAGGGTCATGACATTGGAAAGATTGAGAATCACTGTTTTAGAGGGATAGCCAGGAAAAAAAGAGATAAAAGTCTAAGAATTATGTGGGATACTATTGTGAAGAATAACATTCATATAATTAGATTTCTAAAATTGTAAGATAGCTCAATAAGGCATTGAAAATTTTTAAAGATTTGTTGAAGGAGAGTCACCGTATTTTGTGAGATGAGGATAATTTCAAGAAATTCAAAGACTCCAAGTAGGATAAACCTCCATTAGTAAATCACCAAGAAATATTTTTTAAAAACTAACTGAAGACAGAGAGAGCCTGAAACAGCTTCAAAAACACAGACTGTGGATACAAAAAGGAACCAATAAAATTAAGATCAGATTTCTTGGAATGAAGTGTGTGAGCAAGATAAGGAGAGGACCTATATAAAAGTCCTCTTGGACTACAAAATGTTTTTAAAAGAAAGGAAAAGAAATACTCACTGAGACAATCATTTATGTCGTCTGCAAAATTACCCCTCAAGTATAATCACAAAATTAAGAAATTTCTGGATTATCAAAAATTTTGAATTTAGGTTTGTAAAACAAAATCAACCTTAAGGTAAATGAAAAGGAGAGATATACAGACATATTACAAGCAACAACAACAAAAAAGAGATTAAGAAATTTGACAACATAATATAGAAACCCATATATAGAAGCATTAGAAATAGAGCATGCCTAGAAGATTGAAACTAGGACACCTGAGATGACAATTAAAAATGAGGGTACAAGTGGTACATGAGCAGAATTTTCAAATGAAGAGGAAGTCTTGAAAATATCAAGTAGATTTTAAAGATTAGAAAAGTAGAAAGCATTTTGAAATAAAATAAGGAAATCTCATTAAAACAAATGGAGAAAGCAGGTAAGCATTAAAGCAATAATACTGAATGAAAACTTAACATAACCCCCAAAGAAAATAAATTCAGCACAAATATACGTGGGACAAACTCTAACTGCAACATTACAAACAAACAAACAGACAAACAAAACCCAGGAAAAATATCAAAGTAAATGTATGCCTCATAACCACCCTGCACAAAATAGATTAAAAGCACCAGTTAAGAAAAAGAAAACAACAGCATGGATAAGAAAACAGGACAGAGCAGTATGATGTCTGCAATAGACACAACTTAGAGATAACAAAAATAGACTGGGGAAAAATCCAAGTATTGGCAATCAGAAAGTATTGTAGTGGCAATCTTAATTTCTGATAAAATATAAGGTAAAGTAGCATAAGAGTCAAAGGAAGTCAGATAATCAATTAAGTAAGAGTATATCTTTGCACCCAATGAAAAACCAAAATATACAAATCAAACTTTAATAGACCTTATTGGATTTACCAAATGTTTTCTCTAGAGTACTTGAATTATCTCTCAACACACTTGTGTTGGTCTGTGTAGACTAGAGGAACAAATTTCATAGACACGCATATAGATTTAAGGAAAAGGTTTACATACAAGAGGAACAGGACATTGAGCCCAGTCCAGTTCAAATTCATCAGTCCAATATTAACTCATATGCCCGAAATCAGTCTATAAAGTCTCCTTCCGACTCATGAAGTTACAGGTCAGTGGGTGCAGAATCCCTGCACTGGCAGACATCTCCACATGGCTCCTCACTTCCAGGGCTCAGGGTTCATCAACAGCAGAAGCAACTCCTCACTGACAGAGGTCTGCATGTGGCCACCCCAGCTTTAGAGGTCTGGCTGCATCAAGGCAAAGCAGTGAGGTCTCTCCATTGGCTCCTCCAGCTTCTCGGATGCTGCCATCTTTTCTTGTCCATGATTCATCATATCTCAGACTAACTCCCAACCACTGGGGAAGATAGCTTCTCATCTTCATGAGGGAAATATCGCGAGATTTCCCAGACATAGCAGGAGAAAGCCATGCCCACATCGAGGCCTCATTGCTACTCAATGGCTATCTCTAGATTAACAGGCTAGACTCCACCCCTACATTTCAATCATAAAATTAGCATAAGTACATGACTGCCACAGACCACCCCTTGTAAATTTTATACTTTCACATAACTCTATAACTATATGTAACCTTCAAATAAACGATAAAATCAGATCTATACCTAACAGGATAAAACTAAAATGCATACAATTCAACATGTCACCATCATTTAAAAATAACATTCTATAAGTGAACAAAACAAAAGATATCCTGTGCCTTACCACTGTAGTTACAAAATATCTGCACCTTGATCCTATAATCCTAAGAATATATATATATATATATATATATATATATATATATATATATATTCCACTACCTATAAGAGTTTGCAAACCAACCACTCATGCCTTCATTCCCCCCTTGGGTATCTAATTTCTATATTGCCCACTTGCACCAACCCAGTGCTCTAAGGAAACAATCATATCTTTCCATGTGAAGAATCTTCATTCCAGTTAGAAACTCATGAAGTGTGTGTCCATTAGCAAAGTCAAATCAGGAAAGGCCATCCATAAAGTCAGCAACGATATGCACCAGGTCACAGACTTAAATCGCTTCTCTTCCTCTGGTCAGGTTCTGGTCAACTCAATGTGAGCTTTTCCACTTAGCCTCATTACGGTAGCCATTGGTCACCTTTCCTTTAGACTAAAGTCCCAACAAATTCTCAACATGCCTAGCTCTCTCATGCTAGGTCATGAACTTCAGACCAGTCAACCCTCTCTCTTCTTCTCTATTTCCTGTGAACTAAGTCCCATGGGTGTCAGTGGCCAAAGTCAACCTGGCTCTTTATTGCCCCATTTCTCCTGCTTTCACCAACAAGCAGTAAATCTGGGTGGTCACCTAACAAGCATTTCAGCCTGACACAAGTTTCCTTTAACATTCAGAGCCTTAGAGAAGTTATCTTCATGGTTTCAGATTCCTTCACTTCTAAAGATGATAACTAGTCAGGATTTTCCATGGAAATAATCTCTGTCCTTCTTTATGGGTCAGTCTGACCTTCTCTCAGACTACAAGTATCCTGAATACTCCAAAAGACTGGGTGGAGCTATTGTCTTCAGAGAAGTCTTTCTAGGTGTGGCCTAACCCCATCTAAGCACAAGGTTGGGTTAATCTCTTCAGAGCTGTCTTTGACGCTAAGTCCTAAACCCTCTAGAGGTCAATGCTTGGCTTGAGGTAACTGGATTTGCAAACTCTTTTCATACTTCCCAATAAACATTTCTATGCATCCTTACATTTATAATAACAGGCATAAGAAATTGTATAAACAGCATAGTAAGAAATCAAACATAATTCTTAAAACAGTCAAGGTCAGTACTTAAGCTTATCTATATCCCTATCTAAACTACTGTTTATACAAAAACATTGAATTAGGTCGCTGAAGGCATCAAAACAGATCCCTGCTTTCAGTCAGGCATTCTGACTGAACCATTCTCCTTTAGCAGGATAGGTTCTGAGACATTTAAAAGGCAGTTTCTACCCTTGAGATCAAGATAAATATTAACAGTAGTCATTTTATATAGGAACAACCAAACACAGCATCCAAACAAAGTAATCAAAACTTTAATCTCCCATACTGCTTTCAGAAAATAACTCAGTAAACTACAAGGACATATCTGACTTCTGACTAGCCAAAAAAGTAATAATACTGTGATGCAAAAGTCAAACAAGCATCAACTTTCCATCTTATGATTTGTTCCTCTAGTACCCCACTCTTGGTACCATAATGTGCTAGTCTGGGTAGACTAGAGGAACAAATTTCACAGACACACATATAGATATAAGGAAAAGATTTATATATAAGAAGAACAGGGCATTGAGCCCAGTCCAGTTCAAAGTCATAAGCCCTATATTAACCCATATGCCCGAAATCAGTCTAGAAAGTCTCTTTCTGACTCA